>JARHVA010001199.1:1060000-1200000 GCA_037957365.1 Torreya grandis
AAACTAATGGTGTGTTAAAGTTAAGAATGACTAGTCACTAGAAAATGGGATTCCTAAATGGAAACCTCTCCAAATAGATTCAATTAATGAGGAGGACTCCCAAACCTTACTTTGGTTAAACCTATGAATTTAACACATTCATATCCCTTGCCTCCCAAAGGAGAACATTATAATATAGATGGTTGAAAAGAGTATCTCTTTATCTCTGAAATTAGGATATAGAGTGGATCTAGAGCTTGAAGATGAATGGGATGTTTGTGCCCCCTTTGGATTAGGTATTGAACTTCTAAAATAGACATATTTTATTATTTTGTATCACATATTAGGATAATCACTATTAAAAATAATGTCAAGTAGGGAATGAACATCCCCAATCATTATTCCCTCTACTATTTTTTTGAAGAGTTGTTTAATCATCTCTTCTTGGAATGCACCTTCAGCTCATTTATCCTAGATATTCTACTCTAATAATTCATAATTTCACAAGTGTAACCTAGTATTCTAGAGGATCTTATCATTTAATGGGAATTGTATGCAATGAGAAATGCATCAGATCTATAAATCCTACCTAACTCAGAGAAGATAGATCCTACTTACATTTCCTATTGGGGATACATTAGATAATCAAGGTCATGACCAATATGGATCTGCTAGACCTAATCAACAGATATCTTACCATAGTAATATCACTAAGGAGGGTTCTAAAGCCTCTATTAAATTAAAATTATGTAATAACCTTAACTAAGTCTTATGTTTTTATATTCACTAAACTAATAACAAGTAAAGAAAAAATATAATCTAGTGCTCACCAAATATTATGGAATAAATTGGGGGTAATAAATAATAAGATTAAACACGCATAGAATACATATGCTCACGTCAATTTATGTGAAATCCTAATGCATGGAGGATAAGTAAAAATTCATATTTATCTACTGTTACAAAGGAGTAATAAAGTTAGGAATAATTACCTTTGAAGATGAACCTATCAAGCCTTAATCTCTCCCTAGGCTAAGGTGATTCGGAAGAGGTTGTTATGTTATGTAATGATGAAAAGGATAAATTAGCTCTAAGCTACACAACCTATCAATGTGTGAATATAAGAATTTGGATCAAGCAAGGATGGTTAATATGGTGTTAGTTTTAAAATTAAAAAAAATGAAAGAAACACACTAACTAGCATAACATATCTAAGCCTAGACACTAGGGAGAGCTTAGTTAACAAACATGAATAAAAAATATAACTAAAATGAAAAAAAAACCTTCTTTTACCTTCCTTTAATGCTTGAAAATGCTTGTTGTAGTGGCTTTCTCAACTTGTGCTCATGAAGTCCTTGGCAATGGAAGATTGGCTACCTCCATCTCTCCTTCATGCCTTTGGTTTGTGGCTTAGCTTGGCTTGGAATCAATTTATCATGGTAACACTAATTGCAATGGCTTATTGAAGATATTTGTGGATTATAAATTTGTACCATAATAACTTAGAAATGATGTTCTTGGCCTCTCTACTTATATATTTTTGAGATTGATCAGAATCAACTTGAACCATTCATTTTAGGATTGAGATGTGTGGCTAAGGATTAATATAATTTTGTAATAATATTTGATAAATAGGCTCATTAATATTTGAGATAAATGTGAAATTAAGAAGTATGGAGCACTTTGATGAGGCATGGGAGGCATGAATCCTGACATTTGTGACATTTATGGCCTATGGATGTCTTCCCAAGAAATGAGGTCACTTAATGATGTAAAAATTCAATATTCATTTCCAAAACAAATTATTCAACAATTTTCATGGAATTATTTATTAGGACTTGATTTGGATTAATTAACTCTTAAGCATGTTTAAGCACTTTATGCACAAATTACTTAAATTAATCAGAATGCCTTGTTATTAGTTCAAAATTTGACTAGATTGGAATTAAAAGAAAATTTTAGATGCATTGGAATCATATTCCCATTTAGGATTTTACCAATATAAAATAACAAAGGCACATGACTCAAGTAATAAATTTGACAAGAAAGAGTAATCCAAAGCACCCAAGTGCAAAATTGTCATTTTGACTCAAAATGGTTTGATCAAAGTTAGTTGGCTCACAAATTGAATTACCCCATTTAGGGATACCCTAGCCATAATTAACACTTGAATATGTTAGTTTCACATCATTTAGCATGTTTTAGTGTTTTTAGGCCAAATTGTGTATTATAGGTCAAAATTGCCCAAAAGCCTAATTAGAGGATATTGGTGGCCAAATTTAGGTGTCTACAGTTTGCCCCTATTTGGGAAGATGTTACAAATCATAGGCAAAGAAATGTCTTCTCAAATAATGAGAAATGGCCTATATGCTAAAAATAAGATGATGGTTGAAGAAAAAAGCTCTAAATGGTTTTGGGAAGCCTATGATGATGCCCCCTCAAGGGAGTGGCCATCACATTTGTTGATGGATGGTCCCTCAAAAAGAAACAAGAAGAAAGGTGGAATTAACCTATGGTTGAGATTAATCCAAATGAGAAAATGCCTAAATGCATTGATTTAAAAAGGATGTTGATTTTCCCAAAGGTGGTTATAATCAAGAATAAAAGTTAAAATAATGTTTTTTCCATAGGTGATTATAATCATTAAGGGGACCTAGATTGGATAAAGATGATTGTGACCCAATTAGGGCTGATTACCAAGCATAACTCAAGGATATAACCTAGAATATAGATTAAAGATGAGTAGATGAAAAGTGATGAAATACATGAATAAAAGAATAAGATTGGTCAGTGTAAATGATTCAATTGTACATGTCAATGAGGAGATGCTCATCTTGATTAACAATGATACAACTAGAATGGTCAAATGATTTATATTGATCAAGGTGGGTGAGAGGATTTTCTAAGGTGCCATGGAGAAAATTTAGTAGCTCTATTGATTGTAGACCTTTCTAAAGCTAATTTTTGTTGTAGAATGTGACGGTAGGCATCATGATTGAACACCATGAAGACTTGGCCAAAAATGCATAAGGATTGACTCTCAATCCAATAAAAACTCAAAAATAATGCACCAATGATAAAAACCATGATGACAATGTTGACTTATGAATATGGATGGACTCAAGAATAGTGTGCTTAAGGAATCACCCAATGAATACATATAAACTAATTTAAGGCAACAGTATTAAAAGTAAAAAAATAGGTAAGTGAATAAACAAACAAATAAATAGAAAAACAAACAAATAAATAAACAACCTAAAATAAACAAACAAATAGAAATCTGGAAAATAAAATTAAAATAAATCATCCTAACAATGACCATGCCCCAGTAAGGTGGATAAAGGATAACTAACTAGGCTTAGATAGGACAAACATTTTTAGATTTTTGAAATGTTATGAATGTTTTTGGAATTTTGAGGTATCTTAACTCATTAGATAATGACAAGATACCTACTCATGGAATGGAAAGAGTGTTTGGCTTAGGTTTCTCATAAAATGGTGAGAGAGTACAAAAAGGGGGACTGAGGTGACCTCAACATGAATTGAGCATGACCCACATAGTCCTAAAATTACCTCAATTCATAGTAATTCCATCCACATAAAAGGTGAGGAAAAATCAACTAGGTCCTAATAAGTTCTCAAATTAGGCAAATGGCTAGTCAAATGAAAATAATGATGGAAAAGTGGTGTGGTAATACATGATAAATAAATGTTGCCCCTTATTTTCCCCTAGGTGGTTATAAATAGGATACAATGTCAAAGGTCAATGATACTAATTTTCACATAGTAAGTTATAATTAATAGCAACACTGGTGAGACATTGATTTTCGCATAGGCGGTTATAATCAGGCTCACATAAACAAGCTTGATAGATGAAAGATATCTTTCCATATCAACTACCACACTAATTTCATAGATTATCATTTAAACATGGACTTGATTGATTATTGAAAATTGATTGGAATCCTCTTAAAAATAGTGTGGGAAGAACCAAAGGAACCAAGATAGAAATAGGATTGGGTAGGATGACTAAAAATAAGCTTTGGTCTAGATAGGAATACAATGATAGGATCGATAAAATGTTAAGAGGGTTTTCCCCCAAGTGATAGGGTGAATGGCTAGGATCTATAATAATGGGAAATTGGCATATGTAATAATGACAATGGCATGGTAATGTGAAATAGTATGGTATTTGTTTTTGGCCTGGGTATGGTTTTTGATTCTATTGTTCTTATTAATGAGGAGATGCACATCCTAATCAACAAATGATACATACAAAAACATGATCATGTTAATTACTAGCACACACCTCATCTGAATAACTACTTTGTTAAGAACTACCTATAAATTTAGATTTTGAGAATGTTGTTGTGATCTTCATTGGTCATTGATTCTAATTCCTTCAAATGTCAAGACAAGATATCTTTGTATCTTCTACAAAGGAAAGTGTGGTTGTGGATGGTAAATAAGAACAAATAATGGTTGGTAGATTTGATTGTGAAATGGAATGGTAGATTATAATGGAATGTGGAATTGTAGGGAAATAAATGAATATTAGGACTTTTAGTTACACATAATATTATTGATGCTAGATTTAACATAACTTTGGTTGTGGTGGGGATAAAGACTTATTCTCTCAATAAGGCAACCATATTTTTCAATTATTTGGGCATGAGAGAGAGTAGATACCATCTGATTAGGTTTTAGATATGAAGCTATTTTAATTTGATCTTTGATTTTGTCTTCATATAATAGTGAAGAACTTTTGTGCTCAACTATTAGTGCCTTAAAGAGGTTTTCAACAATAAAGTTGTCTTGATTGTCCCATAACACCTTTGAGAAGTTTTCACTAATAAACATTAGCTTTTGACTTTGATTTTATTCTAGCACTTATAAAAAAATTTCACTAGAAGATGCTAAGTCTTAACTTTGATTTTCCCCTAGTGTCTTTGAAAAGGTTTCACTAGGAGAATGTTCTTCTGTTATATGAATGTGGTCTTAGCCTCCTTGCTTTTCCTAAACTACTATGTCACCATGGATGCATTTCAATAGTATGATTTTGTCGATCCCAATCAACACTTTTTGGAGGTGGAATGTCAATGATATGGCTATTTTGGTTGTTGGTAATGGCATGTGGAATTGTAATGGAATGGGAAGAGGCCACACAATTCTCAGAGAAGATATTAGGATAATTTGTGTCAAAGCTAAAGTACTCATCCTTAAAAACTATAGAAGGATCACAAATCTATTCAAATTGATTTGTAAGGAATGCATAACCAATGTCGTAACAAACATGAACACATTTTCTTATTAATATAATTCTAACTCAAGGGAATCTAAATCCATTATTGAGACTGATGTTAAATCTAATTTTGATGCTAAATCTGATGTTGGTCCAAGAGTAAAACTTGACTCTAACTCTAATTATTTATCTGATGGGTACTCTATTTCAATGATGTCTTGTTGAATGTTTTGTTTTAGATAAGTAACTACCTATGATGGCATAATAGGATCCACCAAGACTAGTTTATCAAAGTGATACTCTATAAGATGGGAAAAAGGTCAAGAGATAACTCCTCAAAGATTATCTTATCAATAGGAGGATCTTGAAAAATGGGCACATAATTGAGGTAATGATTTTCCTAAAGGTGGTTATATTCATTAAGAAGTGACTCAACAAAGACTAGCTCATCAGAGTGAGACTCTTCAAAAACTAGTATAGGATCAATAGACAATTCATCATAGGGTGACTTATCACAAATGGTTGATTCAATAAAAATATCTTGGATTGGTTGGTTGTCTTAGCCTTAGTTTCAAATGAGTTGTAAAATACTAGTTTTGAACACATCTTGGTCTTTGAATGATTGGATCAGTTGAGGTTTGGTTGGGATTGGTACTACATGAGAAATGACTTATGCTTAGATAATGTAGCACATTGAGGTGCATGATTGCTCATATGAGCCAAAGGATGAAGTCATAATATGGTAATAATAGGGTAGTGTGGAGCATTATTTCTTGCATAAGCCAAAGGACTAGGTCCTAGAATGATGAAGGGGCATTGTGGAGCTTGATTACTCACATAAACCAAAGGATGAGGTCTTGGTATAGAAATAGTTAGGTGTTATGGAGCTTGGTTGCTATCACAAACCAAAGGATGAGGTCTTGGTATGAGAATGGTATAACATTGTGGTCTTGGAATATAAATGGTAAAATGTGGTGGAGCTTGATTACTCACATAAGCCAAAGCATCCAAGTCTTCCTCATAAACCATATCATCTTAGTTGTGAGTTAGCTCATAAGTTGGTTCTTGACTATGTTCCATGTACTAATTATTCAAAAGAGGGTATGGATTCATATCCTAAACAACATTATTTGTAGTTAGGTCTTTAAAGTCTTCCTCAGAAACCTCTTCATGCCAATCAAGGTCTCAATTTGGGTTTTGTGGATTTTGAATATTTTCCCCATATGGAGTATTATAGGGAGAATAATAAAACTTCTTAGAAAATCTTTATCTATAGGGGTTCCTAGTGGGATTTTGTGTGGCCATTCTATCATAATTTGGATTGTACATAACTCCATCATAAGTGTAGTGAGACATATCCACATAAATTATGAAAACTCTAAAAACAAAAAGGCTTAGAATTCTACAAACTCTAAAAAATTATCCAAAGGACAAATGGTTCAAACTTGGGCCAACTTGGTCAAAAGGGTGGAGATGTATCTCCAATGTGGTTTGAAATTGGAATTGTATCTCCAAAATGGTTTTTGCTAAGTTGACATAAAATAGTCTAACATCAAATGTTTAATGTCAAATGTAATACACACAAAAGGCCAAGTATCTAAATAAAAACTATCATGTCAAAGGTCTAGGTCAAAGTGTTCCAAACAAGGTCTAAATTAGGAAAGGTAAAAGTTGAGTTACTAGGTATTTTATCCAAATGTAGAGTCAAAATTTAGGCTCAAAAAAATAGGCATGAGTTGGTAATTTTAGCCAAATGATGTTAAAAGCTAGACTTGAAATAAAGGCTGATGTGATTTGATTTAATCTAATAAGTTTGGAAACAACTCTGACATAAACCTAGAAAATGAAATCAAACATAAACATTATCAATTGGAATAAAGCATAATACAAAAGGCTCTTTGAGAAAGTATGGTTTATCCCAAATAAAGGCATAAATAGTGATAAGGATAGGCACTGAACAAACAAACCATCAATAGTTTTTAAGTTTGGGTAATCAATTAACTAAAGTTATGAAACCCAAAAGAGAAATTTATATGTATCAACCCCATGAATTAAGGCCTAAAAATAAATAAATTAATGTTTGAATCCCAACTTTACAAGGCTAATTTAAAACTCAATGGTGAAAACTAGGAGTTGGCCAAACAAGCTAGACAAGATTGGACAACATGACAACACAAGACAAAGGTCCAAATGGTATACATGACATGGTTTGAAACAAATAGTTTTTGATACAAGGTAAACTAGTATTGAAATAATTTGTGTAGCCTAATGATGTAAGCATACTTGAATGATGTGATCAATGTTATGATTTAAAGACTCAAAAAGGCTCAAAATGTTATGACATGATCTGGGCAACATAACACTACCCTCCTCAACTCAAATGACATACACACAAACAGGTTTAGAAAAAATTTCAAGGCACAAGTGTGTTGTAAAATGGATAGCATAATTCCTCTTTAGACAAAAAAGAGACATATAGACAAATTAGTTTTGACATGGCTTTATGAACAAACAAACAAGTTTTAGTCTTAAAACATACCAAGCAAAAATGAGCAAAATACACTAAGTATAATCATGTAAATCCTAAAAAGGGTATGGTAAAATGGAGTTTAATAAAACTAACAATGTTTTGATCATTCTATGTGAATCAATTACATAATGAATTTCACAAAAAACAATGCAAAAGACAAGCATGGAAATTGGGTAACTGTGACATTGGCTAGTTGTAAAAAGGTCTAGTCCTTTTTAAAACCACTACATCCTATTATTCACTCAGTGTAGTGTGATCTCCAAATTTAGATACATCCTATGTGTAAATCTAAAGGATTAAGTGAATTAAATTCTAGGAGATGAAACCCAAGGTCAAAGCTTTCCTAAAGAACTTGTGGGAGGTAATGACCTCCTCCTTGCAAGACAAGTTTGCATGAAAATAAAATACTAAGAGAAAGACTTTAAGGTCATTTTCAAGGTCACCCAAACTTTGATGAGTTTTTGAGGAGTGATTTAGATAAATTTATTTATAAGCCTTAGACTAGTCTACTTGTAATAATAATGGAACTTTTAATTCCAAGGGTTCTTTAAAGGGGACAAATAGAAGAGCATACATGAAACATCCCTCATTTTGCCAAATAAAAATTAGATCAAGCAACTATTGAAGACAAAAATCTTGGAAAGATGATTTCATTTTTAAGCCCAAATGAAAATGAGGTGGTGTTCATTTTATTCCTTGGTCTTAGTTGCAAACTTTGAAAACATTCACCATAAACATCTAAATTTTTTGTTAAACACCACAAAAAGGTTCCTAATTGACTTTTAAGCATGCAAAAGGTGATCTAAACATGTTTATATAAAATTTCAAGCTTGGTATTTTAACAAAAATGTTATCATGTCCTTTATCCTTGAATCTCTTTTAGGTTTGAAATAATCAAATTTAAGAAAAGAGCTCTCGAGTCTGTGTTTCAAGAAAAACATAGTGACTGATGTCAGTTATATAACTGATGATGGTTAAATTTTTTAACTGGTGATGGTTATCTAACTAACATCATTTATACCAATGTGAATAATGATAGGTATCCAATTTATGTCATTTTTACTAACCAACATTGATTAAGCTATCCAACTGATGTTGATATTACTAGCTGACACAATTACTGTGTAAACCCATGACAAACAAAAAATGGTAAAATAAAGTTAGAAAATTAATTTTCAAGAGTTTTAATGGTCTAAATAAATATTTTAAAGCTTAAAAATTATATTATTCATGTTTGGGATGATTTTAGTCCCACCGAGCATGCCATATGTGAATCTAGGAATTTGGATCAAGAGAGGATGGTTAGTATGGTGTTAATTTCAAAATGAAAACAAAATAAAAGAAACACACTAACTAGCATAACATCTCTAGGCCTAGACACTAGGGATAGATTATTTAACAAACATGAATAAAACACACAACTAAAATTCAAAATAAACCCTCTTTTACCTTCCTTAAATGCTCAAAATGCTTGTTGTAGTGGCTTTCTTGGCTTGTGCTCATGAAGTCCTTTGCAATGGAAACTGTCTACCTCCATCTCTCCTTGGCACCTTTGGATTGTGGCTTGGCTCGGATTGGAATCAATTTAGCATGGTAACACTAATTTCAATGGATTCTTGAAGATATTTGTGCATTATAACTTTGCACCAAAATAGCTTAGAAATGATGTTCTTGGCCTTTTTATTAATAGATTTTTGAGATTGATCAGAATCAACCTGAACCATCCATCTTAGGATTGAGATGTGTGGCTAAGGATTAATCTAATAATTCAATAAAAAATGATATTTAAGCTCATTAATATTTGAGATAGAGTAGAAATTAAGAGGCATGAAGGGATTTGATGAGGCATGAGAGGCATGAATCTTGATATTTGTAGCATATATAGCCTAAGGATGTCTTCCCAAGAAATGAGGTTACCTGATGATGCATATATTCAATATTCATTTCCAAAATAAATTATTCAAAATTTTTCCATATAATTCTTGATTACACCTTGATTTGGATTAAATTGATTAGAATGCCTTACTATTGGTCTAAAATTTGATTAGATTGGAATTAGAAGGTGATGTTAGATGTGTTGGAACCATATTCCCAGTTAGGATGTTACCAACATAAAATAACAAAGGCACATTACTCATGCAAGAGATTTGATAAGAAAGAGCAATCCAGAGCACCTAAGTGTAAAATTGGCATTTTGACTCGAAATGACCTAATCAAAGTTAGTTGGCTCACAAATTGCATTGCCCCATTTAGGGATTCCCTAGTTAGAATTAGTACTTGAATATGTTAGTTTCACATCATTTAGTGTGTTTTAATGTTTGTAGGCCAAATTGTGCATTTTAAGTGGAAATTGACCAAAAACTTGATTGGAAGTTATTGGTGGCCAGATTTAGGTATCTACACATTGTATCTAAAAGACTTCTTTGTAAGACAAGATCCATATCTCCAAAGAAAGTATGAAACCCTAAGCTTAATCCTCAATTAGAATAGTGGATGAGAATATGCATAATATATCTTACTTATTATTTTCTTCTCTTAAAAATGGAAAAATTATTAAGTTTATATAGGTGGATCTAACCCTAAACCATTCACAATGTTTTAGCCAATAAGTTCAACCCGGCCGACCTAGTATCATTATTGATAAAAACTAACTAGGTCACAGACTAGGTTAGCCAGGGACTGACCTAAAAGCTAAATAACTTTTTTCAATAAGAGTAAAAGGTTGACATAGCCAACATAGTCATCTAAACTATCGAAAAGGTGTTTACATTAGGAAAAGGGCTAATAAATGTGGTAAAATACTAGAGTTTGTAAAAGAGAAGTCCAAGCTTAGGGGAATGGTTTTTAGGAGATAAGTGTGTAGATATCAAGTGGAAAAAGGGAAAATAATCTAGCACCAATGGTATACTCACCCCTTTCTTGGTGCACCCCTTAAAGCATGCATTCAAAGATATTGAGACTTGATAAGTTTCTATAAGATAGAGAGCATTAGTAATAGATAAAAATTTGAAAATATTATGTGTATACATATGCCCATCTCAAAGGTCATCATGTGTCACATAGGTGAAATACGGGATTGTGCTTTAGGAAAATAACATGATTACATATAATGTTGATGCTAAATAAAGCTTCATAAGGAGAAAATAAGATAAATGAAAGTATATAACTAAAAAAACACATACTTTTACTTACCTTAGTGTTGTAGATAAAAAAGGAAATGAGAGATGTGAAGGTTTCTAATGTGAAGAAAATTAGGCAAACCTATATAGATTAGAAAAAAGAGTGAAAAATCAATAATTTTGAAACATAGGTAGATAATAGTTAGAAAGATTCTATATGATGTTAGGATTCTAAAACTTTTTGTGTTTTGTAAAATGAGTTAGTAAAAATAAATATATGGTCAAAATAATAAATATGATTGTAAATTTTCAAAGGGTAAATAATTTATTAATATTAAATATAAATATGGTGAAAAATAATTCATTTGTTATGATTTACTATTCTAAGAATAAAATAGATATCTGAGAAACCTAGTGAAATCCTAGAGAGTTAGGATGGTGAGGAGATGAAATCTAAGATAGGGAGGATGCATAGTAGTTGAAGTGAGTGTAGCATAAGTAAGCAACTAAAAATTTCAAATTTTTAGAAGTTCTTCATTTGAAATTAATTGATTTTATAAAAAATTGTTAATTAGATAAAATCTAGAGACTAGAATGAGCCCTAGGAAAATTTTAGGGATACTATGTGTCAAAAAGGGTACTGGGTGGAAAGGGGTCAGAGAAATAAATTCCCAAGGTATTTATTATAATTGATCAAAAGGTTATCATAGTGAAAGAACAAGGTTGACTAAGTTGAATTAGTTTGCATAAGATAAGAAATTGAGTAGGTTGACTTAATAGGTCATAACTGACTTAGTTTGTTAGGGAAATGGGTCAACATAATACTATATGGTTAATTGAGAATGTTTTCTAAGTCACTGATATAATAATAATGAGGTAAAAAGAGGTCCAACTTAGTTTTTTAAGTCCAAGGTGGCCAAATTAGTACTATATGATTGACTTAGTTTGTTTTTAAGTGACTAATAGTACTAAAATGAGAAAGATGGTTGATATAGTACTGCTAAGCCATATGGTGGCTAACTTAGTACTGAAAAGGTTGATTTAGTTTAAAAATAGGTTAAATTGGTTTTAAAAAATGAATAAATTAAAGAAAATTAGTTTATTTGTGTGAAATTTTGAAAGAATTTATTTTGATTATGAATGACATGGAGGTTTAATACATCTTTTGTTGTTTGATTTTTATAGATATGCTAGAGATTTTGGTGATTGATAGATGTATCATGGATACCTAATCTACTATATCACTTGATAGATGTAGATATATCCATATTAGTTGTGTTGGGCTCGGGAGGTATCATGGAGATGTGGTAGTTCCCATTTAGTGATGATCTTATGGTTATATTCCTAGGAGCCTAGGAATGTTTGACCAATACATTTAGATGGGTAGTGGATGGGGATACCATAGAGATTGGTATCAATTGGAGGATGTCCATTCATTTCTTGGAATTATGATAGGGTGACACTAGTGATCTTAGGGACACTAGATAACCATAAAAAAAGATGACAACTATCCTAGTGGGAAATGTGCTTAGATAGCATTTACCTAAGATTGATGGTGAGTTTTTTTAATGTATATATTTCATATATTTTGGATATCCAAAAGTTTGTGATAGTACTTATGATAGCATGAGTCTTGTTTCACAAAGTTAGATGGTAAGTTACCATTGTATATGATAGCCTTATGCCAATCCATATTGGATCAGGGGGAACTCTATGACTTTATTTCTATCCTCTAGGTTAAAATCATTAATGATATGTTTGGGATGCTATCTAGAGGGTATAATACCATGGGACTAGTGGTAATACTTAGCGCCTATATATATGAGAGGTTATTGATGTACCACCTAGCTAGGCTACCCCATGTGGTTAATGATCAGTTGCCTCAAGTTTTGAGATGGAGATAGGATAAGGTAGTGTGGGTTATGTACCACATGCCAATTATATATATGATCACATGAGGAGAGATTATGTGGCATCATTATACACATTATAATAGTTTTTTGAAGTTAGGAAACTATGGCACCAAGGTTATCACAAGTACAAATCATGAGTCACTACACTTGATGGGTAGAGATACATCTAATGGCATGCTTACCAAGATAGTTAAGAATACCTAACCCAATGATTATTATAATGGTGTGTACATTTTGGTCTCGTCATGTGAGATAGATGAGGGGGAGAGGAGGAAGAGGAGTGTTAGTCAAGAGACTGGAGATTGGACCATGGTATGTGTGACCATGGACTAGTCGAGCATGATAGTTAACAATTGGAGAAGGCATAGATATAGATGCAAGAGTGTCATAGGTAACATAAATATAACCATAATAAGAGTAATATTTACCACCTTGGTCATACCATTTATTAATATGCCAACAATGAGATCAATCATAGAGGGTAGTCATCTAAGATGACCCATCAGTCAACTTAAGGTAATACTAGTCTATAAATGCACCACTAAAGAGAGACCCAAAGTGTGTAGGGTGGTGACTTAAGGGTTTGATTTGATTTGGAGGTATCCCATATATGAGGTTCTCAAGGGATGAGCTAATTAATATATCATGCTTGATGGATGAATAAATGGGAAGATGGTGCTTAGTTACAACAAAATAGGTAATAAATGTTGTAATTTTCAGTCTTCTAATATAGAATACTAGTTGTATATGATTTTAGAGAGATATATTTTGAGATGTATATGTGATTTGATATATGTATAGTTTAAATTTTGTAAATCTTGAAGATGAGGAGAAGTTCATATGGGGATCCCTGGTGATGAGAGCACACCATGATATTTTATATGGGGTGTTAGTACCTTATGACCCCACAATATTGGATGATCCTATGTATCATCTAACCTAGATTAGGTAGGTTGCTTTAGACTAGTAGGGGAGGTCACAAGGCAAATATAGACATGCAAATATGGGCTATATCTACTAGTATGGGTGGGAGCAGGAGAGATGTAGGCTTGGTAGGCCCTAGCTCAAGAAAGAGTTATGCATATGGATACCATTATTTATTTAGGATAGGTATAGATCCAAGTGGCCAACCTATAGGGACACGTAGTAGGCTTGATATCTTAGACAAGCTATTTATAGTGCACTAATCAAAGGTATAATCTAAGGTATCTATAAATAACATGTCTAGGTCATGAGATAGACATGATGGGGCCAAGCCTTAGATATGGAGTGATGTATTTTTGTACTTTATTTAAAAACACATGATATATATATATATATATATATATATATATATATATATATATATATATATATATATATATATATATATATATGTATGTATGTATAATAGTTGGATGTTAATCTTATGTGTTATATTTTGGTTATGGTTATGGGTGCATGGATATATTTCTTTCTAGCACATGTATTTTAGTTTTTTTGTATACACTATAGGAAATATATGTGTGGTGTTTTCCTTTCTATAATTATGTAGTACATATGCATGGTGAAAAAAAAATTAAAAAGGACTTGGAAAAGTATATTTAATCCAAAAAAATGCACTACACACTATATCATGATGGGAAATGTGTAATAAAAAAATATGATTAAGTATAAAAAACCAAAAATGTGATAAATAAGAGGGTTAATTTTTTTAAACCATGAAAAAGATTGACACCATATTAAAACAAGTAAAATCACACTTAATCACATTGGGAAGTATGAAAATAATGTAATAAAATGGAAATCACATGAAAGATGAATGGTATAAAATCAAATCAATTAAGTCAATAAATCATACTATATCATGTTGGGAGGTATAAAAGATAAACAAAATTGGTAAAATGGTCTTAAATTAATCACACTAGTTAAAGATGGGAAGTATGAAAATTTAAGAAAAATGGTTAGAATCTTACAGGCAATCAAAAAATAAGAAGGTAAAAAGTGAAATATAAATTAATTAATCATAAAACATAATAAATTAATATGGTAACCATGTCAATGACATGTAATTCATAATCAATCACATATTATCTCATATTTGACACATGTAATTTCATGGTGACTTGAAAATTGGAAAATGTTGTGAGGAAGGCCAAGTCTTATCCATGGTCTTAAATTGAAACTCACAAATGGAACCCAAATGAGGTGGAAACAATGTGAAAAATATGGTAAAAGGGGATATTTAGAATTTTAATGTGAAAATTTTGGTAATTTGCGAGGAAGACCAAGTCCTATCCATGGTCTTACAATGCAACTTCACAAATGGAATCCCTAGGGGAGTGATCTATGAACAAAGCAATATTTATTAAGAGAAACTATTAGGGTTATATATAATGAAAAAGGGAGTGTAAGAATAATAAATTATGCATCTTATGAGAAGACCTTAGGAAACATGAGGCATACTAAAGACATGAGAAGACACTAAAATACTAGTGGTCATCAATATAAAAAGTATATATGTTCACTATAGACATAAATCTATGTAGAAAAATAAGTGTGGTACTAAAATAAAATCATGGTGTGAGTTTTGAACAATAAAATTAAAATATACCTACCTTCCCATAATATGTTTCCCATTTTACATGACCCCTTATAGAGTTGTCAATGTACTATGAATATTGGGTACTTGGGTGAGAAATTAGGTATAACTAAGAGAGTTTTTTATTCTCCTTTTCTAATCTATTGGCTTACCATACCCCAATAGACCTCAGATCTATCATGAGGTCAATTTTGGAGTTTTATATTAGGTTTGAAAGAGGATTTTTTCTTAAAAATAGATCTTTTAGGGTGATTTGACTTTTGAAATTTTGGAATGTTGCCTTTCAGATCATTGTATTTTGTTAAATGATTTGGATTTTGAATATTTTAGTGATTTTAATATTCCTCCTCCATATAGAGTTGGAATGACCAATCATGAGAGATATATTGATACAAATGAATGAAATTTAGGCTTTAACTAAAGGAAGCTACGTATCATAAGATATGATTGATTACAACACTTAGGCTTAACTATGAACCAACATGTTATCTCAAGTCTCAACCATGTGTATGATTATTTTGTGAAAGCAAATAAATGGGAATAAGGGGAGATCCAAAGTGGATTATTAAAAAGAGAATATAATGAGATGAATTTTTTGTTAACTAATCACATGGTAAATCATGGATGATTAAAGGAACCAAGGTTTTCATAACCAAGTCACAATAATAATTATATGTTTTTAATAGGGATAAGATAGAAAAAAATCATGAAATAGAACAAGGGAACCAAAGAAAAGGAACTCAATAATAATGATAATAATGAAAAAAAAGCTAAAAGAAAACATAATAAAAAGAATGACATCATAAGCAGCATATAGTGTGAAATAAAAATCACCATATAAGATAGGTAAGAATTTGACACAATGTCAAATGATATAAAATAGATAAATGTAAATTTTGAGCACACATCCAATCTAAATGAATAAATAAATGAAAAAAAACACTATGCTTGTGTTAATAAGTATTGATATATTTGTCCACACACATTATCCATAACATCTGATAAGTTTCTATGAATTTAAAAGCAAACTATAGCTAATGTCTCATCGATCTTCAAGGAAAGTTGAGAAAATTCTTTGCATTAAATCTCCTTGATATAAAATGTAGAAGTGCTTGAAGGATCATGTTAATGAGGGATATCATGAATGGGATAATTATGACAAGGAATTAGAGTTGAGTCTATGGGAGATGAATGGTTCACTAGTAGAGAATGGGCCATAAGTGGAGTAACTAGTGGAGAGGGATGCATAGGTGAGGGAAGGTCCATGGGTGAGGGATTCATAGGTGGAGAAATAGTAGGTCGAGAAGGAACCACAAGTGGTGGAGACATAGGGGAAGAAGGGGGAGCCTTATTATGAGAGTGACTTATGGGAGGAAGGGTAGCAGGCACTAAAATGCTAAGGAGGTGATCCTTGAGATGCTTTTGAAGGATTAACGTTGATTAGTATGATGTGTACCATATTAGTTCTAAAGATAATATACCTCTCCATATTTGGGAATATATTAAGGTATAACTTTTGGGGGAGGTATATATTTATTTGTGGGATGAGGAATGGTGGGATGTAAGTGTCAATATATTACCACAACTCATGATATTGTGGGGATGAATGATTATCTTTGTTTTAGAAGAAACAAATACACTTATGAGAAGACTTGGTAGGTGTACTCATAGGAGAAGTGGAAATAGAAGTTGAGGAAGATTAATATAGTAAATAGTCTTGATTATAATGATTGTAAATTTTATGAATATAAAAATAAGGCTGATAACCCATTTGGTGGGCAAAGGATCAAGTTATGGTAAAAGGAGCAAACCATCACCAAGATAAGGTAGGGTTGGTGGAGAGACTAGGAAAGACTCGACAAAAGGATCAAGAGGATAGTAAATAGGAAGATATTTAACTATAGGATTTGAAATAGGATCCAAACTAGGCTCTATTAAGGGAGGGGTAAGATGCATATAATGTTAACATCTTAGGAATAAGTTGGATAGAGGGGTCTTGGTATCTATCAAAGTGATACAAGCCATTTATAACATGATTCATAAGAATAATCATATGTGGTTCTTCATAAACTAGAAGTGTCCACACCATATCTAACCTATAATCAAGAGGTAAAATGCTAAAATTAGGATTGATCTAGGATGAAATACTAGAATATATATTGAAATACTAAAGAAAAGAAGAATACTAACAAATAATATTAGTATCTCAAGCCTGAAAAAGACCTCATAAGAATAGATCATCTAATGTATATCCATCATCATAATCATGTGTATGAATATCAATGGCATAAGTAGGGATGAACTTACCATCCAATGTGGTATGGTGAATGGAATGTTGATTCTGAGTTAAGAAAATAGGTATATCATCACAAGGTGGTTGATGGGAATGAGGGTGAAAAGGAGTAATCTGAGATATGAGATGAGGTGAGAGATCCAAAGTTTTAATCTTGAGATTGATCTCATTAGGCTCATCATCATCATAATCTAGGAGGTTAGGGGTATATTCCTAATGAGTTTGGGGTGACCATTGTAACCTTGGGTGGAATTGATAGGAAAGTTAAACCATTGAGATTCATGAAATGGAATGCTTGGCAAGGGTTCAAGGGTATGAATATTGAATACACAAAGGTCTTGGAATTTTTCAAAATTCCATGGATTAGTGTCACCCTAAATCCTATAGATGGCTCCATTATGAGAAAATTTGACACATTGGCTAGAAGAATAGACAATTGCTCTCATGTAATGAGTTCATGCCCTACCAAGAAAATTATTATAAGATAAAGGAAATTTTAATATCATCACCTTCACATGAATGGTGATAGGTAGGATGGTAATGGGGAGCCACACACAACCTAAAAGAGGCATTTACCTCCATTTATAACATTGACATTTGTGATGTGTGGATTTAAAATTGCATTCAAAATATCTAAGGGTTTTGATAAAATAAAGAGAGGCAACACAAGTGATAACACTCTCATAAATCCAAGAATACTTGACTTGGATATCACCAATTTATATACTCATAAAAATAAGAGGATCATCTGCATGAAGCAAAATCTCATCAAGAATCATAGATGTAATGGGGAATTCTAGGGAAAGAAAAGTGTCCATTTTTCATCAACATGTATGGACATCTCCTATTGTAATATGTTATCTTTTTATCTTAATCAAGTGGTTTTGCATCATACTAGGGGAGGAAAAGGGATGTTCATTTTGAAAAAAGTATTCATAAGATGATTATGATGTCGTAGAGAGGTTCACATAAGTTTGAGAAATGGGATTTGAGATGGGAGATTAGTAAGATCTGTGAAAGGATACCATTCATCATAACCCATAATAAGACTATTCAAAAGAGGTTCATAATGTTAAAGGAGTTCCTTAAAAAGAGGAGATAAAGTGCATTCATACATATGTTGATAAGATGTGGGAGGTTTAATTAGAGGACAAGGTTGTTTATTATCTTGAGAATATGGGTTAGTTGATGTAGGTATGGGTTGAGAAAAATTATAATAAGTGTTTCGAGAAGTTTGAATATCATTAGTGATAGGTAAAGAGGTTAGAGGAATGGTAGAAATGATATGAGAAGTTTTATCCAAGGAGGTGTTGTGATTGATTCATTAAAAGATATGAGATATTTCCCCAACTTTGTTAAGTTAGTTGGAGAAGAGTCTTGGATAACAGTAAATGTGTAAGATATTTGAGGTGTGTGGATATTATGAGGATCAATCAAAAAACCCACCCTTTTCATATTAGTCATATTGACCACATTCTCTTCAAGATTTGGGTCAAGAAGACTATAAAAATTATTGTTAGAAGGGGTAGTCTTGTCTTGGTTATCTTGGTGATTTAGAAGAGGATATATATAGATTTCTAAATAAGCATTAGTCTAGTTCAAATCTTGAAATTTATTTTGTGTTTCATGGGCTTTGAAGGAAATTTCATAGGATTTTCGATATTTTCAAATGATAGAATCATGGTAAAAATTAGGACCAAAAATAAAATACATATCAAAATTATTAGTTTGCCTATGAGTCTAAAAAGAATAATCCCAACTAGCATGAAAGCAACAAAATTTATTGGGATCGTATCAACATTTCATGGGATGAGTGAGATCAAGTTCTTATAGAAGAGGCCTTGGTAGATGATTTTGTAATTTCTCTAAGGATAAATTTTTATTGACATTGATATTATTTGTTAAAGACAAATGAGGATTAGTGATGTGGTTAGGAGGGCAAGCTTGTTTTGGAGTATAGTTGGGAACAACAACTTGAATAGTATGAATGGTATCATAAGAGTTGGTAACACCATCATTTGTAGCATGATGATGATGATTATTATTAATTAACATGGAGTACCCATATAAATTTGGGATGGATCAAATTGATGCATAAGGAAATCCTGACACTCGGCTTGGTAAATGGCCTCTTCCAAAGTATGTGGAGAGAGAGTCCACTAATATTACAACTTGGAAAAAAAGAATTGGTAAGTAGATGGAAGAGGTTTTCATATACTATATTCTGTTCACATTTTTTAGACAATTTCTTCCATCATTTGATGAAATATTGTGTGGTTTTGGTCTCAAGTTGCTTGCAATTGATAAAATGGGCCAAGATATTCTCAAAGAGGTCACTATTTTAGAACTCTTGGAATAGTGAATTGACTAAATCTTCTAAAACAATGATGGAATGAGATTTGAGTTTTGTGTACTAATATAAATCATCAAACATGAGATTAAATGCCAATATATTGGTAGAGGCAAAGGTATTTAGCTTGACCCAGTCTTTATATATATTTCCAAATGTTTTTAAATGAAGAGTAGGATCTGTTAACCCATTGTAAGTAATGGTAGGGGTGATACCTCCTATATAAATATTAACAATTTGATATGTAAGAGGATCATTTTGAAATTTCTTAATTGTTTTTTTAACAAGGGCAGGTTGAGGGATAAGATTATCATGGGAATCCTAAAGAGGAGGTGGGGGAACATTTTTATTATGCATGCCCTATGGCATCTATTGAGGGTGGGTTTGAAGATGGATAAGATGATTTTGAATTTGTATCATTTGATTTGAATTATTATCTTGGAAATAATTCATTTTGTTAATAGTTTTTAATAGGATTTAATGGGTTTGAATTGTATTATTATCATTATGTGAAGCATTATAATTGGTAGAAGTGGCTTGGGTACTAGTATGGGTGTTATTAGTAGCTTAAGAAGAATTGTTAGTGAGTGAGGAACTAGTGACATAATTTACTTGTGTGGAAAAAGATGTACTAGTAGAGGGATGAGAAGAATCAAGAACTAGAGGCATGGCTATGATGGGTATCAAATGATGCACTAATGGAAGAATTGAAAATAGTGGGTATTGGAAGAGGCCTACTAGATATAAAACCTACCATGTTAGTAGAGATACTAGGAATGGAGGTGGAAGAAATAAAAGAGGAAGAATTCATAGTATGAGAAGGGGTCAAAATAAAAAGAAGAGGCTAATAAGCAAAGAAGATAGTATTTCCAAATCGATGTGAGAATGTGGGAGAAGGTGAATGGGGATCCTAAACTTGACCACTTATCATGAGATGGTAAATAATATAAGGATATTTTCCTTGATGCTGAGAAAACTAATTAATGAAGAAGAGAATTTTTTGGTTATACTCTAGTTCAAGTTGATCTTCAAATGAGAAGAGATGATTACAAAGTGAAGATGAATGAGGAGGGGTTTCATAGTTTGTAGTACAAGTGGGTACATGCATATTACTCTCATCTAGTGTAGGAGCCACACACTACTTATGGGAGAACCTATTAGGGTAGGTAAGACTCATCATATCTATTGAATTCAACTCATTATTATCTCCAAACATAAATTTCATGATGAAGGTGAGAGATTAGGGAAGGTAAAGATAATATAATGAAAAAAGATAGGAAGGATATAAATAAGAATATAGAGTCAACTAGGTTGACCTAGTATTGTAAACAATAAATAGAAGAGTATACCTATAAATAGGAAAATAGATAATCTGATAGGGATACAGAGTTAACCAAGTTGACTTATACTATAATTAGATAGGTAGAAAGGGGTACTAGGTTGACCAAGTTAACTCAGTACTATAGTTAGGGAAAAAGAGAGTGTGTAAGAGATTGTGTCAAATAGAATGAGTATACTAAAAATAGAAAAAGAAATTGCAATGTAATTAAAGCAAGAAGTGAAATAAAACACTCAAATAATTAGATTAATTAGGATTATCCAATTGGCACACAACACAAAACTTTACACCAACATTAGCCAATGCAAGTTTTTACAATACAACATACAATGGGCAAAGAAAAAGTAGTAAATAGAAATGTAAATGCTAATTAAGTGGTCATCTTGAGTGTTGTTAAATTATTATAAATTTTTATTTTAAGTGTGATAGGGAAGTTGTCTAAAAATGAGGAACTAGAAAGCAATATATGGATGGTTTCAAGATGTTTATGCTAAAATGGATGTGTGTTGGTAATGGTATTGGCTTGGTATTAGGGCTTACCCCCTCACTTCATAATCTCATATCGATAAATATGTCAATTTATTTGCCAATATATGCCATTAACCATGTGTTTATACATGGCCAAAAAACCTAGTTAGCTTCCCCTTTGGTTATGAAATGCAATTAGGTAGGCCTTGGGTAGACAAATGTTTAAATGCATTTTAAAATTATGTGATTTGGTATTGTGTGAAAAAAGAGAAAAATAGTGAAATTAAATGTTATATTGAAAAACCACCTAGATAGACTATGTGAGATACTCTAAGCATGCAAACAACTAAAAATGAAAGTGTGACTTAGTTACTAGCATATAATTGTTAATTCCTAAATTAAGAATAATACAGAGTTGGTTCAGATGGCACTATATGTAAACATTACATAATAAAGTCAACAAGGTCTCTACTATACTATACAAATATGAGTCCTTAAGAATTAAGTCAAATAGTTTGACTTAGTTTTTTAGATAAAAGATATAGTATAGAACTAGGATAATCAGGTCAATCAAGTTTGCTATAGGATTTTAGTTTTGAAGATTGCAAACTTGTGTAAAAGAGAAATATAATGAATAACTGGCTTGAAAGAGATAGATAAAAAGGAATCGTGGTGGGTTGGAAGATGTTAAGGACTATGAAATTTATGTTAAGTGCCTTGAATTATACTTTTAATTTCTACCAACTAAGTCAACTATGTTGACCTAGTTCTATGAAAAACCTATTTGTTAAAGCTTGTTAAGATAACTGAGTCAACCTAGTCAGCCTAGTTTGTTATTTGGATGTTGACTGAAATACTAAGTAAACCTGTATGACTTAGTTTATTATTCTAGAATTAAATAAGAGACTAAGTTAGCTTGTTCAACATAGTCTACTATTTAGAACTGAATAAAACTATTGTGTTAACCTACTTGATCTAGTAACATGTATCTGATGAAGACTTGTATAGAAAAAACAAAGTCATTTTGATGCAACTATGTGTTAAACCTGTGCACATTAATTAAAAATATATTGGCTTGATCAACCTAGTATTATAAACATAGAAAAATATTAAAATGATGTAAATCAAAAGCATGAAATAAAACCTACAAGGGTTAGATTCATGTCAGGTTCACTAGAATGTATGCAATGAGAAATGCATTAGATTTATAAATCAATCCTAACTCAAAGAAGATATATCCTACTTACACTTCTAGTTGGGGATACATTAGATAATCAGGGTCATAACTAATATGGATCCACTAGACCTAATCAAGGGATATCTTACCACAATAATATCACTAGGGAGGATTCCAAAGCCTTCAATCAAGTAAAACTATGTAATAACCTTAACTAATTCCTATGTTTTCATATTCATTACACCAATCATAAGCAGATCAAAAATCCAATCTAGTGCTCAGCAAAGCTTGTGGCACCAAGTAGGGGTAATAAAAAAATTAAATTAAACATGCATATAATACATATACTCACATTAATGTATATGGAATCATAATGCATGGAAGATAAGTATAAATCCATATTTATCTACTCTTACAAAAGAGGAAAAAAGTTAGGAATACTGACCTTTGAAGACGAACCCACTGAGCCTCAATCTCTCCCTTGGCCAAGGTTCTTCATAAGAGGTTATTGTGGTATGTAAGGATGAAAAGGATAAATTAGATATAAGGTACACAACCTATAAATAATCTAAAAGACTTATCCATAAGACAATATATGTATCTCTAAAGAAAGTATGAAAGCCTAATCTTTCTCCTCAAGTAGAATGGTAGAGAAGCATATGCAAAATATATGTTTCTTTTTCTTCTCTTCTCTTAAAAATGGTAAATGATTATGTTTATATAGATGGATCTAACCTTAAAATATTTTAAAAATTTATGACCAATAAGTTCAACCCGATCGACCTAGTATAATTATTTACAAATACTCGCTCAGTCATAGACTAGGTCATCCAGGGACCGTCCTAGACCATAAATAACTTTTGTCAATAAGAGTGTAAGGTCAACACAACTAACATATTCATGTAAACTATCAAAAATTATTTTAGGTTAGGAAAATGGCTAATGAAGGTGGTAAAATACTAGATGAGTTTGAAAAAGAAAAGTCCAAGCTTAGGGGAATGGTTTATAGGAGACAAGTGTGTATATATCAAGTGGTGAAAGGGAAAATAATCCTATGAAGCACCAATGGTCTACCCACCCATTTCCCAATGTACCCCTTAAGGCATGAATTTACAGATATGAGGCTTGATAGGTTGTTACAATATATAGAGCATAAATAATTGATAAAAGTTTGAAAATATTATGTGTATACAAAAACCACCCTAGGTTCTACCTTCTCTAACCTTCTTGTGGTACCTCACTCTACCAAAATTCCATTGGGCTATCTATAATCAATAAATTATCATATTTTCATAAATATAAATTCTTATTTGGGATATATTTTTTGATGTATGTGTTACTCAATATTGGATAATTGGTAAGCTTTTCATCCCAAGGACAAGGCCAGTTACTCCTCTATTGAGTCTTCCATTTTTCATTATTGTAATCTCTCCTAGATTATTAAAATTCCTAAGTCTATGGTGTTGATATGCACAACCAAGTGATCACTCCATTTGATTGAGTGGATGAAACTCAAATTTTATGGAGCCTCTAAAGGCAACTTGAGAAATTTTGTGGGGTGGTGTTATCATAGACCATGAAGGTAATGTGATCATAGCCTGTGTCAAACTTTGGGCCACTAGACTAACCATGTAGTTAAATTTATAACATCCATATGAGGTATTCAACTTTTTTCCCATTATTTAATCCCTAATTTGGTAATTGAGGGTGACTCCCTTAATATCCTAAACACTTTAACAAAAAAGTCATCCCCTCCCACACCATTAAATCCATAATTTATAATGCCCATTTTAGTATTTCCACCTTCACTAAGACCTCTATCATCCACATCTAATATGGAGGTAACATCATCATTGATATATTAGCCAATTACAGGGTTGGAATTAGCATGATAGCCATATCGGATGGTACAAACTCCATCCCAAATCACCTTTTAAATATTATTAACAATGATGGTGTTAACTAGTCACAAATGTCCCACAAGCTGATCACACACATGAATTTTAACTTTGGGTGTGTGGAACCTCTTCCCCTTGAATTATTATCTTTATTTTATAAAATACTATAGATATTTCATCTAGGACATTAATAACATATTTCAATCTTGGAAGTTAGAAGATAATTCTAGAATTGTCTAATATCCTACTCAAGAAAGGAAAAATAATATTCACACTCAAATGGGGGTGATTAAGACTTCCTAGAACCTATTTTATGTATCAAGGATTAGGGGAACAAGAAGGTATGGAAGAAACTATGTAAATGCAGACTCATTAAATTTATCTTAAATATTAATAGACATGGAAAATATCTCTCAAAGTATTTTGTTCTTACATGAAATAAATGGAAAGTTAGGATGAGGGGCATGAAAATTGTAGTGACTAATGAAAGTATTGGAGAAGTTACTAGGATGCCTTGTGAGGGGGTGAAATCTTATGAGTACATGAGATGAAAAATGGAGTTGATGCAAAAGTTTTTTTAGATGAAAATCATGCTAAAAGATAGTTAAGAAGGTATTTTCATGGTAGGATATTTCTTGATGGTGGCTAGAGACATGTTTATAAATAATCTACATCCCTAGCCTATCATTTTAGTGATAGGAATGAAACACTCCACCTTGGATTCATCCTAATACATGTTCAACAAGATGAAATAATTCATAGAAATACTATCCCCCCCAATTGAAGACACCCATGATCATGACACCCCTCTTGAAGACACTCTAATTGAAGGCCCTTTGAAGGATGAATCTAGCGTACTAGATAAAGAGGAAGGGTCCCCTTCCCATGCATTCCCTAAACCCTTCTCCCCTTTTGATATCCCATTAGTTTTTAAGTGTCCTACTTAATTTTTCACTGCCTCCACAAGCAAAAATCCCAAATCTATTTCCATTCAATGGAAAGAGGAGGATGGCCCTAAGAGCATAAATATCATTAAATGGGTGGATAACAATAGCAAACTAGTAGGAAACTAGGTATTTTTTTGGAGAAACTAGGATGTATTTGGAGGTCCATGGCCTCTCTCATAAAATATTGTAGTGACCTTAAAGATAAAACTATCAAGCTTGAGTAATAATTAGATAAGGAAAAGGATTAAAAGAAGTCCTACTACAGAAATAAAGTAGTGTTGGGTTGGGTAAAGAACATACTAAAGACACTCATCCTTATCTAAAGGCCAAAATAAAAAATAGAATCCCCTATATGATGTAAAAATAGGCTCTCTTGGAAAGACATTCCAAATGAACCTAGCGAATAACTAACCAAGAATTGCTATTGGTGAAGACCAAGGAAACATATCAAGTTGTTTCGAAGGAGAAATATAATTTAGATATGATCTAAGGTTATTTATTGGGTTATTTCCATTCTTATATATTATCTTAGTTGATATTTCTTATTCATAGTTACAGGTTTTTCTAAAGAACTTCTATTTTGTATCCCATGGGGATTTGTTCTTTGATTATGGGTCTTATTTTGTTTTAAAATTATGGTTGATGGAGCCTTGTAAAACTAGATTTATTTTACCTATCAAATAAAATATGTGCCCCATTTGAAGCTCATAACATGTCACAATAGTCTATTATGGGATGATGTTATAGGATAGAAATATAGTAACACAAAATAACATAACTAAAAAATAAATGCTAATAAATGAATAACTAAAAGTACTAAATACCTATTGTTATAACCCTACTAAGTTAATCAAGAGTTACACAATTTTTTTAAGTCCAAATTGTTTACTTATAAAATCATCTATAAGTATCTATAAAATCATTATTTTATTAATAAATGTATCTTAAGCATTAAATGTATAAATGTGTTAACCCATAGGTTAATAATGTGATCCATATAGTTCTAAAATAGCCCATAACATATTACAAGATGAAAAATTGTCATAAAATTAATAGTATAAGGAATCAAATATAATAAATCAATGATATAATCCACATTACATCTATAAATAAGCATATAACCACTACTATCATAATATTTAGAATTAATTAAAAATCACGTAGCCACTGTTGTGTTAAATATCCATCAAATAATAATGCACTACATATTTAATTTTAGTACAAAATCAAATATATATTATAGTATGTATAATAGTACAAATGAGCCTAAAAATCAAATCAATGATCTATAAATGGCCATGAGTAGTATTCCCAAATGGTTGAGTAGTTAAATAGAGGGAGATCTTCTTCTTAGTGTTTTTCCTCTAACCACAGATCACTACTCTCCCACACACCTCCCCACTAATAGTG
Source organism: Torreya grandis (assembly GCA_037957365.1). Taxonomy (NCBI): domain Eukaryota; kingdom Viridiplantae; phylum Streptophyta; class Pinopsida; order Cupressales; family Taxaceae; genus Torreya; species Torreya grandis. The sequence continues at coordinate 1,087,247 of JARHVA010001199.1, forward strand.
GACCTTTCCTTAAAATAGGGGAAGATAAGAATAGTCTAGATAGAAATAAACCACCTATAAATTGTGTGTGTACAATCACTAATACATGCAATAATCACATTGACCATGGAAATAAATAATCTATCTAATATGACATCAGCATGCACATGTAAACTATAAAGTAGAGTGAATTGATAATGTCTAAGCTGTAACATTACTTTGGAAAAAAAATCATTACAAAAATTAGATCTCACATATATTTGAGTCAATTCCACTCACATAAACTCTTAGATGATATCAAGGGGTAGATATATGTGTTTCAATTTAGTACCCTCATTAATATATCACCATTTATCATATGAAACATACCAATAATTTCACATAAATAAATTATGGTAATTATGAACATTTTAGCATACATAAATTTAGGAATATATGCAATGAAGGATATAAAAAATCATCATTTGAATAATCTCTTTATTTTCAATAGCTTAAAATCATCAACACTATGTAAAGGTTCCTAAAATGAACTATGTTTTAATCAAACATGCATAATTGTCTATAATAAAATGTTTAGGAGTACTTTGTTTTTATCAATTTCAAGGTTTACATGGCCCCTTCCCAATATCAAATATACTTAGAAAACAAAATAGGCCTAGATTGATAGCAAAACCATCAAGGCATATAGCCAACATACTTCAAACAATACTAACTACTAAAAGTATTAAAAATTAATTCATGTTAACAAAAAGATCCAAATTTACAAATATATAAAGCTAAAATTTGTTATGTTTCACCCTTGTTTTCTTTACTATGTGAAATAAGTATCCTCGATTTTAAACTAGGTATGAAAATAACCTTTTTTATTACTTTTTACTACTATCCATTCTTCTAATTTACTCAAAGTACCTAAATCCAAACTTGAAGAGATACACTTATCCATAAATGAGTTTGTACAAGCTTCATTACTACTTATTGAAACCTTATTACTAATCTTATCTAATCCAACAACCTCTAAAAAATTAGGTTCCATTACTAAATTAACCAAACTTACTTTTAAAAACTCCTTTTTAATGACTTATGGAGTAGCTTCTAAAGGTAAAACAAGATTGGTTTCTAGGAACACAATGACAAGCTCTTCACTTTCCTCCTTCTACCAGGAATATGCCACTTTATGCTTGGAACTTTGGAAAGAATTAGAGAGATGAATGAATTTTAAGTTCTTCCAACACATGAAGGGAATACCCTCATAGTCAAAGGTTTTAGACTAACATTTTCCATTAAATTTTAACTCAATCAATTTAGGTGGGCCTTGGGAAATATCCAAATAGACAAAAACCTAGAAAAAGTAGTTCAAGATAGATTAAAATAATAAGCATCAATTTCCATCAATTCCCCCAAGGATTTACCAATAGTTATTAGCCTAGATTTTGACCAAAATTAGAGAGGGAGATAAGGTAGATGCACCAAGATAGGTTGGTGAGAGAAGTTTTTAGCTAAAGGATTAAACACTGGAAACCAAGGTTTGAAAAGAAGGAGATGTTGATCAAAGTTCCATGATTTGGTCTATAATATCTTATTACAATCTATAAGAGAATTAAAAACCATAATAAAAATCCTGTAGAACATGGATATAATTCTAAACTACCTTCTAACATCGACTGCCACAAATTAGAAATCCATTGATGAAGGTTAGGAAGGGTCAACCAAAATGTGTCAAACCTGCACACTAATCCCCTTTCCATGTACTAGTCCTCACTTTAGATCACTTCCTCTAGGACTTACTTCTTAAAAATAACTATAAGTGAAGCCTTTGAATCTCTTAGGGCCTTTGGTTATTTACTATGGGAAGATAATTATCCAAATGTAGAGCTAATTTCTCATAATTCTTTGTTACACGATAAAAACAAATTACCTAAACTTTGATCACCATCCCTCATAGTCATCTTATTTAGCACATTTATTTTCCTAATCTCCCATTCATCAACCATTACTTTCCCCACACCTACCATCTAAGATGATTTCCCATCCCTACTACCATAGCACACACCCCCCACCACAATCTCCCTCATCCTTGGCTAATAAAAAAATGAAATCTTACATCCATTACCATTTTGGGCAATCAAAATGGAGACTTTCAGGCTAAAAATAGATTTAATGGTGGAAGTTCATGATAATTTCATTAAATAGGCCATATCACTATGTGTCTATCAGAATTTTTGATTATTCTATGCATCATTAGCATTTTGATATTATTTAATGTTCAAGAGTGCTTACACTATATCAATTATTTAACTTAATATTTTTCATAAAAGCTCCAAACATATCCCATAAACAAAATCAAGTCTCTAATCATCCTTTAAACATATATCTAAGATTATTATATCATGTAATATTATATGAGAAAATCCCATATATTAATTGATATAGTTTAAAACCTAAACATGTTTAATAAACAAGATTTACCCTATTGATTTTATATAATAGAGAGTCATTAAAAATAATATACTACCTAGAAATGTGTATATAATATATATAAGTTTGTTCTTCATAATTCTACTTGTTAAGATCCTATTTATATTCATATAACCCATGGATAATCATCCTCATTAATAACACAGTCACTTAAATAATTCATACTCATAATTTCCCCTTAATAACCTATGGAAGTACTAAGTCATTCAAGAGGAAACATGTATAAATATTGAACTAGATATCACAGTGTTTGATTAACCCATGCATTGTATTCATAACTAAATGTATCCAATTCTCATATAAGTTATCACTAATAACACTATCAAAGTTTTATAACTTCTTACATCTATAAAAGAATCAAATTAAGTTTTGAAGCTTAGTCAAGTCACTAGAATATACAATCTGATCACATTTTCTTTACATGGGGTCATTTGTATTTATTTATATACATATAAATATGTATATGTTTATATACATGTATATATTTATATACATTTATTTATTATATAAGATAAAAATAATAACTTAGTACAAGTTTCTTCCTAACTTGCATATCTCAACATAAGACTAACTAGTAAAATATATTATTACAAATAAAGGTCTCTTATGTAGTAAAATTATGAATAATATCCTCAATAAAATTTATCAAATATTAATTATTTCCTTTATAAAAATGTCGTTTTAAGTTTTTTTTTTGTATACATCATGACACATGCACGTGTTCCAAATTATAACTTTGAATAAGATGTATTGATATTTTTTAATCCATTTTGGTTCATATTGCAACACATAGAAGTGTGTGTCCAAACCCTCTAAAGTATGTAATAAATAATTATGTGCAAAGTATACATGTAGTTTATGAAAATTCAAAATAAGTCTGTAAATATGTAGAAGTTTAGTGGGTTTCAAAGAAATAGCATTTTTGTTACTATTTGAACTAATACTTAGTCTAGGATAAACTAAAGAAATAGGATTTCATAAATACTAGGATAAATTTGACTCTATATATAATAAAATAACCATCAACCTTAAAATTCATGCTCAAATCAAGTATTTCAGTGAAGGAAACTCACATAGGAGATTTGGCAATCAGTAAGATTTTAGTTTATTGAAAGGAAAGTGATCATAATCATTTGTATAGGTCTGTGTATGGAATAAAATTCCATCACTAGGTCTATAAATATGATGCCCTATTTTTTCCATAAATAATTATACCAAAAAATAAAACCAAATAGGGTTTACATTAGCCCAGGTAAAACATTTATTATTTTTTCTCATAAGCAAGTCTAAAAATTTAAATCAAAAAATCTTTCATTATTTATACACAAATTTAAAGTTTTACTTGCCTAGTTATAACAATATCCACTGTTCCATTTGAATATGTTTGTAGCCTCTCTATCCTTTTTTCCAAAATATCTTTTCTTTTCCTTTACCATGTTATCATTTTATTCTCTTACTCTCTTTTTATTTTTTCCCAAAACTGATGCACATTTTGCATGAATGGGTAACTCTCCTACAACTCTATGAGTTCACCATCATGCAACTTGAATTATTCAATGCATTAATACACCAACCCATTGGTTATTAAATTTCAATCATAAAACCTATTTTTGGCATGACAAATGCATGAAACCCTCAATTTTTCTATAAGGAAAATTAACTCCAACATCATAGTAAAAAATAAACCTATTTCCTTTTTGTGATTCCCAAATTACCTAATTTTTTCCCTTTCAACTTCATGATGTTTCCAATTAAACATAACAAAAACATAATCCAAAGTTACAAATTTTATTTTTAATTAAATTATTTGGGGTGCTTTCACCCTAATTTTTTTCCTATTTATGCCACTACAAAGGAATAACAAGTAAACAATCAAAAAAGACCAATAAAAACTCAACTTATACCAACGAGAATGCATTTTAAGGTTAACACAATATAGTTTAGTTCATATAAATATTTTAATAAACACAAAAATTCAATTCAAGGACTACACATAAAACTCCAACACATCTAGAAGGTTTCAAAAAAATTATGTCTTATGAGTATGACCAAAGGCATTCAAAAAGACACAAATAGTGATCTAATGATCAAGAGATAGTTTAATTAATATAATAATATATTAATCACATTTTAGGTAATTCTTATAGGTGAAAAATATAAAATTAGGAATTATAAGCACATATAAGGAAATTGATAGGAAATAAAGTTGTGAAAGAACTATATGTGTACACACAAGTGATGTAAGGTGAAGATAGGTTAAGACTAAAATTTCAAGTGTTTAATACCATATTTTAGTGTCTAAAATATTCCCCTTCTATTATAATATTTGAAATGACAAAGTAAGAGGATTAAAAAATTGGGTATCTTAATGTGTAAATGCACTTTATCTTTAGAAGGATTTGGGTATCCAAATTTATCCATGAAAACTTACAACAGAACATTGAAAAATCTATGTATAAATATAATACAATTTTTGAGGTAAAATATATAAAATAGGCATTTGAAATTTTTAGATAAATGAAGGAATACACATGTAAGTGGGATAACCATGCTTCATTTTGAATTCTTGTATAGTTGGATGATTATGTCCCAATGCATAATGCCATGGCGTGATTATGGCACAAAGTGGATACCTATTTTTATAGCCATTAGTTGGGAAGATAAATTCCCCAACCGTCATAAAGGAGTAGTTTTAAGTTACTTAATGACACAAAACCTCAACCTCACTATGCATTTAAGTGTTTTTTAATCTCAATATGGAAGGTGGATCCCCATATTTTACTCTTATGCAAATAAAAATTAACTTCTACATATATATATATATATATATATTAGATTAAAAATTTTAAATTAATATTACCTATAACTATCCTCTTTTTATTGATAGACTAAGAGTCAAATAAGGTCATAATGTTCAATAGTCAAAAAATGGGGCTCTATGTAACCTAAGGTGATAAATGATGAGCCTATGAAACAATATATCCATACCAATTTATTTGGAATGAAGAAGAACATAATCAAGGATACACACATACATCAAAAAATTAATATATCTAATCCAATATGTAAATAAATGAAATATAATAGGGATAGAAATACTTACCTTTGGGTGAAATCATTAACACTTCAATCTCCCCTTTATTTGAAGTGGAACTTTGCAAGAGATGATGTAGGTTTAAGACTTAAAATAAAAGAAAAAGACCTAGGTATCCTTAGATGGGAACTTAAAATATTATGAAACCTCCTTTGCTATACTTATATAGATCTTCAATGAACATAATAAAAATAAGACCTCCAAGATTAGATATTAATCTCTAACTCTTCTAGATACAACTCAGGATTAGAAATATGAGTACAATCAGAGTTTATAAATGTCATATATCCTTAAGGAATGAAGTATGACCCATATATATATATATATGTGTGTATATATATATATATATATATATATATATATATATATATATATATATATGAGTTTATAAATGTCATATATCCTTAATGAATGAAGTATGACCCATATATATATATATATATATATATATATATATATATATATATATATGGGTCATACTTCATTCCTTAAGGATTTATGACATTTATAAACTCTTAGTTATGACTGTAATACCTAAAACTAACCTTAAGTCCTAAGATGATAGTATCGATAAGGCCAATATAGTTGGAAGATGTCAGTTAGAATAGTTGTGCATTATCCATGACAACACAATAGAGTATTAAAAGACATGTTTATAACTCTATGAGGCAGGCTGATATAATACATGGAAATTAAGTATGAAATATATTGTATCAACCATGATTATATAGTAGGATATATAGAAGATAGATAATCTACAGATAAAGTAGATAGAGAGGCAAGATAGAAAGAGTCTTAGTGGAGGTTAAACTAATAATAATGATGGTATGTCAAAATAGTATGAAAATATCTCTCATAAATTATCATGATCTAATCTCACCCCATTCCTGATGAGCCCTTTAGGGCATGAACATAGGGATATTGCTACATCAACAAGTTTTTTCATGAGAAATCATGCTTAAAGTGATAAATTGAAAAATATTAGGTGTATACATATGCCCCATTTGATGCTCATCACATGTCACAATAGTGTATTGTGGGATGATGTTTTAGGATAGAAACATAATAGAGTAAAATAGTATAATGAACAATAAATATTAATAAATTAATAAATAAAATTACTAAATACATATTTTTATAACCCCATTTTAAGGTCAACATACCCCCATTTCTAAAAAAATGGGGACCCTTGTGTCAAATTATGCAAATTCGTTCCTTGAAATTGAAAATTCACTTGATCAAAATATATATAGCATGTTTGAACAATGTTCATAAATCTCATTAGGATTAATGGACATGTTTCAAGATGATCATGGTTTCACCCCCTTTGAATTTTATAACATTTTATCTTTATGTTTTAGGTCACATATTCAATGGAATTCATTTGAAATAGGCAATACTCAAGGTTTGTGCTTAAATGTTTTACTAGCCTTTGGTCTGTAATTGGCTAAGGGAATTCATATTTGAATTGACAAAACCCTAGTATAATATTTTAGCCTAGGTTCCTTTTGAATTCAAATACTACAATTTTTTTACATAAGAGTAGTTAATTATGCCATGGACTTAATTTAATTTTATCCTAAGGCTTAGTTGTGTTTTTTGACACAACCAAGCCTTAGTCTAAAAATTCTATGTTGGGTACCTTTACATCCCAAACTACTTTGTTCTCTTTTATCTTATCATGGTTCAACTAGTTTAGGGTACCTTTTTATTTCCTAGACCAATCATAAAGCTTTATCCTAAAGTTTTAAACCCTAGGCTAAAGCCTTATGAATTATCTTTTATTATTCATGTGGTCTTTTTTATTATGTTTATGACCTTATTCCAAAATCTTTGTGCCAAGTCCCTTTTAATTCAAAAGGTCACTTTAATATATATTGACCTAGCTTAAAAATTTAGTCTAAATCTTTATTCACATTTATTAATATGAATAAAAACCTTAGCTTAAGACCTTAGCTTAAGTCTTATATATAATTCTTGCATTGACTTAAGTATTGTTCTTGTCTATAAGATCAATGACTCACATTTACTTAGGAAAAGTTAATATAATGGAGTGAGATCAAAATGGAAGGTAAATATAGGGAACCAATCTCACTCAATCCCATAGATCATGATAAAGGGTACATATTTTATCAAATAAACACGATCCAATGATGCAAGATCAAACTTGGAAACTAAGCTTAGGGACACTTTTATTGCGACTTAGACTTAGCATAACGTTTTACCCTAAATTTTTATTTGTATAAGTTTTACCCTATATTTTTAATTTTATTTATCAATAAAATTATAAACACAGGCTAAAAATTTATTATATGTCTTCCATTATTTGCAGGGTCCTATTTTTATTATATATGTATCACTTGGGCTAAAAACTTTATGCCAAGTATTTTATAAATTGGGGGGTCCCCTTTTATTATGTTTTAAATCTTAGACTAAACTTTATCCTAAATTTTATTCATGTTTATTAACACAAATTAAAACCTTAGTAAAAAAAACTTTAGTCTAAGTTCTATATATTCTCAGGCCTAACTTTTGTGCTTGTTTGCAAGATCAACAATCCACATTAGCTTGGATGAGATTGATCCAATAGAGAATAATGAGAATTGACAGTTTGAATCCCCAAAATGATGACAAGTGTCAAGATTTCATCAATAGGATAATAATTAGTCAATGACAATACATCCCTCAAATTGTGATATAATAGAGCACATTTTCCCAAATACAAGTGATCCAATAGAGCACATTTGCCTAAGTAGAAGTGATCCAATAGTGTGAAGTAGACATTGACATTTCAATAAAGCTATGGGTAGATTCAAGATAACCACATGGAGAAAGCATGTAAACCTAGTAGAGATAACATAATATAGAGTGTATAATCCCTATGGAGATGCCAAGTGGCATATGAATGAAGTAGAGTGAACCCATAAGTGATAAGTAGTAAACTCAACAAGGAGTCCCAATTAAGTAATTTAAAATTGATAGTTATGTGGCCATCAAATACAATCATGTCAATGTTAAATGATAGGCATGGAGACATAAAAATTAATCTTAATAAATATTATTATGAAGGTACTTGAAAATTAATAGTCATGCATACATCAAAGACATTCTCATGGATGACAAATGATGGGCGTGCATAAGTTAATTTTAAGATATCCATTCAACATGGACATTTCAATGGGCCTGAGACCAATGACATTCAATATTTCAAATCAAGATAAATAAAATAAATTTATTCATACATATTAATCTAATGATGCAAGATCAATGTGAAATTTTCTAAAGATAATGATCACTTCTTAAATATTAATAAGAAAAGTGCCACAAAAATTCCACAGGAATACCTCTATGATGCCATATAGGTATAAAATGAATAATCTAAAGATCTTGTGGGTTTAGAAAGACAAAGGTATAAATAAAAGTCTCTAAATCAAATATAAGGAATGAATTTCATACAATCTCATCAATATGTCATTATTTAAGGTCTAAGATGACTTTTCAAAAATTCCTAACATGCATAAAAACCCTAATTCAACCTTGTATTTATCACAATCAAGTGTTTTATCATTTGAGCAAGAGAAATTTAATACAGAGCTACAGAGCATCCCACTAGTGAGCAACTTGACCAAATTCAAACCATGGAATCTTGAAAAGGAACCTCCAAGGAAGATGTGGAGCTTTATTTGACTTCAGATGCAGAGGGAAGAATTTTCAAAGATACACAATTTGATGCCATCACTTTGAACATCATAGACATTCATTAGTACAAGTTATTCTAGATAGTTGAGGAGTAACTAGTCATAACAAAAGAGGAGGAGAAGATCATGTATACAATGAGGAGATACTATGATATGGTGAAAATTTAGATGATAAGTCTCCACTTCATTATATCAAAACTTGACATAAAGCATTATTCAGAGATTCTTACTCCTATTTTTAGATTTGTTAAAATTAATCAAGGTATGTTATTTCATGAGAATAGATTTAGGAAAATTGTCTATATTTCTCCTATAGCCTTTTAGAACTACTATAAATTACCCAAACCCTAATTATATGTAACATCAATCAATGAGTGGGCCAAGAAGAATGACTTGAAGACCATCCTTATCCCATGAATATATTTTGGGAATCAAGTGTTCTCTGATTTCAATGGCAACATTCCAATTAACCAATTCAGACCTGGGATCAAGATGATCATGACTCTAATGAATTGGTTAAGAATCCCACCACCACATATGTATAAAAAATCTAGGTCCCCTTTGTTTTTTTCATGGTTGAGAAATAACTCACCCCTCCTCTAGGTGATATGATTATCACTTGTTTAAGTAGTTAGTTATTTAAAATAAAGAAGAAGGTTAAGAACCAATTCTACATGATTTCATACTTGTTGGATGCCCTACTTACCACCACCAAAATCCCCAACTTTAGAGAATGGTCACCTAATGGGACACAAATAGTTTTCCAATATTGCTCCAAGTTTCATATTTTCAAATACAAGAAGACCAAGAAGACCAAGTTAACTACCAAGTTCCAATATTGAGTGAGTTAAACCTTTTCAATGAAGAAAACCCAATCCCAGGCCCAACCATCCCCAAATGGTTTGTATATGGTAAATTGTATAAGATACCTACTATACATCATCCTTGGGCAATTACAAAGTTATTCAACATCACTATCCATGATAAACTCAAACCATGGATAGTTTCTATAAAAAAAGGAAGAGAAATGAAGGATGACATCTCTAAGGGATTCAAGTGAAAAATAAATGGAAACCCCAACCCTAAAGATAACATAGTCTTCATTTGGTGTCAAATTTGACCCAACAACTGCCAGTCTATAGAGGGTGACTAAGAAGAAATCCATGGTTGGAGGAGAAGAGTTCACTTTTCAAAAGGTGGAACCATTTATAGTCTTGAATCTATTAGGAGGGGAAAAAAACCAATATAAAGCCCTATTTTTTAGGAGAATGTGCTTGATTTGGCCTAAGTATAGTTATCCTAGTTTTAGGCCACCCTCAAGGGCATGCAACAACATAATCAAAATCTACAAAAGCTAAAGGAAAATTTAGAGAAGTAAGCTATATTATCAATTTTTGATGCTATGATTAAGATATTTAAATAATTTTTATATGACATGTCTAATTCTCTAAATTTAATATGGTCTAGATAGAATGTATTGAGCCAAAAAGATGTAGTAGTAAAAAACTTAAACACCTAATGATAGAAATCAAGAAATAAAATGAAAAAATTGACCAAAATCTTAATGGAAGATCAAATACCTAGTTTCAAGACCATTAGCCTAGCTCATACCAACATCTTAATATCAAGTGTTTGAGCACATGGTCTAAATATTTAGAAGGTCTCCTTGAGGATGAAATGGAACTGCTAAACAAGATGGATCACTTTTTAGGGACCATGATCACAAAACCAACTACACTCAACTCCATGGGACTCATCACAGATGAAAATTTCAAACACGTAACCACCCTAGTCATGAAATAATTTAGGAGCAAAATCCATGGGAAATCTAGAGTGGATAACAGTAGGGTTATGGATATGATCCTAATAGTAGAGGAAAATATTGCTAAATCAAGGAGCATTAAAGAAGCCTTGGGAAGAAATGGTAGAGACCCTAGAAAATTCATAGACCAAGAAGATGAAATATTCATAGAGCCTATTGTTAATCTCAATTTGATTGGTGAACAACATGAGAAGGAAATGAAGGTTCTTCAGTGTAAGCTAGGGGACTGCATTGACATAATGGCCTCAAAGCTAGTTAGGAATATTATTTTTTGTAGAATATTTGTGATATTTTGAAAATAGAATATTATTATTGTAAAGGCATGTGTAAATTGTAAAGAACATTGTCTATAGGTCAGTCCATTAGGAATAGTCTAGTGTATTCTAGAACTTTGTAAAAAATGATAGTCCTCCTTAAACTTATACTTATTTAATTATATATGACTGACTAACATACTTCCTTAGCTTCTATAAATGGATTATTTTCAATTTTAATAGAGGAGGGGGTTATTAAATTTGAGAGCTAATTGTAATTTTTGAGAAACTAATATAATTAATTAATTATACAAAGTTTGTCTAGATTTGTTTATGTCTTTTGTTATCATAACTTCTCTCTCACTTGTTTGTCCTGATTTCTAAATTTAATGAGTTCTAATGATTTCTTGATGTGTACATTTTAAGTGTAGAGTTGTTAACTTGTGCCAATGCTAGGTTATTTGAAGTTTTTAGGTTCATTTCATTTTCTTACACTTCTTGCATTTGGGCTAATGTTATTTGATTGCAGGGGTAAATCTTTAAAGTGAACTAGACTCTTATTTGCATTATTTCACACCATGCTTAGATGCTTGGTTGATTTTTGATAGGATTTTACCTTATTATACTTCATCTCATACATTGGCTAAGTGCATTCTTGGATGATATTTAAACTTTATCATTATACTTAGAATGAAGATCAACATCTCTTCACTGCCTTACCTTTCCTTTTTCTCTTTTTTTCTAACTAGATCACTCTAGATTAACTTGCATTGTAAATTACCATCTTAGATTAGTTTTTAGATTAGTTATTGATCATAATTCACCATTTTTAGCATATCATACTTCATATTTTACATAGACTGACATTTGGCCATGGTGGCTCCTAGGTACCAAATACTATAAATATTATGAAATAATCCACTTGCTTTGCCTCTATTTCATCAATAGATTACATGATTATTACAACCTACAACTCATGCATTGAATTCTTAGAATTCTAAAATGTTAAGTGTTGTTGAACACTCTGGGCACCTGTGATACATATTCAAGCATCAACAAGAGGGGATTCATTGGTGCTAGAAGGAGGTTCTATTATATCTTTGTATATTTATAGTATCTTTTCTCATTTTTATGAATTGTGTTCAAATATTAGTGTAATCTTTGCACAATTATGTAAATATCATTTATCTTTACGGTCTTTAACCCATTTGTGTTCTTCCTGTTAGACAAATATTGATGTTATTTGGAGGTATATTATTAATTATGGTAAAGTTAACTCAAGCTTTGTCAATTAAATAGGCTTAAGGTTAGTAATAGGTATTTTGATCAAATATCGATATATCCTTTACTACTTTGAGTTTATTTGAGCTTAAACATGTAAACATTGGTCATGCTTATTTGGATACATCTTTGAGATAACTTGGTTAAATATTGTTGTCCTTTTTCATCCTTTATATAAATATTTTCTAAATTTACTTAATGTGAAAGTCTAATCATCTTTAAAATAATATTCAAAACCCATAAGCTAGAATTACCAAGAATCATGATAAGGTCATGTTTAGAGACTAGAGGACCTATGATTTATTAGAAGTTCATAGGAGAAATAGGTGGGATAAAGGTAAGCATAGACTTTCAAAGTCTTTTAAAAATTCACTAATCTAGAGTGCTCTTGTGTTTAATCCCTATCAAGGTATGGCTTGGCTAGGTGGTTCTTCGATTAATGTGTTAGGTGTGGTACATGACCTTCCTCGTAATCTTGAAAAGTATTTGACAAAATTTATTCCTAGTGGCATTATAACGATTGAATAATACATTAAGAATTTCAAAGTTACGCTAAGATTGTTAAATATGACTCATGAATATATAACATGTAGATTATTTCTTTTCACTTTTAAATATGTTGGATATGAATGGTTTATAAACCTTTTTAAAAATTACATTACTAGTTGGGTTGATTTTAACAATGTATTCACTAATTAGTTTGGTATAATCATTAGTCCTTGTGTCATGTATCATCAATTCACCACATTGAAATGGGATACAAATGAGCCCATAAGAGCCTTCAATACTAGGTTCCAAAAATAATTTAGTAGGACCATATCTCCTTATAAAATTGATGAGGCTTAATCCTAGGAAATATATAAGGATGCCTTAGATCCTATGACTTCTATATTTTTAAAGAGATCTATTGGACCCATGAATACATTAGCTTTAGCTTATGATAAGGCTATGATCATTAAATACTAGATGCAACCCCAAGGATAATTGGCATACTCCATTACTAATTCCAATCCACATTTAACCATTATAAATTTTATTCCAAATTCTAACCAAAATGTGCCTACCCTAGACCAACTTTCAGTCTTAAGCCAACTACCTTTAAGACATGCTCATCCTACTCAAAACCCAAGATTCCTAAACAATGATACCAATATATCTCATCCTCAATATTAGAAATATTTAATGCCTGGAGATAATAATAATACTTAAGTTTATAATTCTAAGGCCCTAAAGAATGAGAGTGATTCTATCCTCAAGGTGGTTCAAAATCTTAACACTAACTTCCTTCAGTTGCAAAGTCAAGTAAGCAATACTAGAGATATCTCTAGAAAGAATTTATCCTTTCATAGGTTTAATAGGCCCAATAATATATTTCAGAATGATAGTTACCACAAAAATAAGAACAATGATCCATCTACTATCAATAATTTTCTTGATATAAATCTTATTGATGTCTCTTTACCTAACAATTGTAGATTTCATTGCATTATAAACATGGGAAAATTGATTGTGTTGAGTTTTCTAGTGATTTTGAATCCTTCCAAGAAGAATTAAATATTTTTTAATTTATCCCTAATAAGGATTGTGATGTAGGTACATTTGGTTCTTCAAGAACATATATATCTATTGATTCAATTCTCATGGTGGAGACATTCGAGTTCCTTTTCCAAGAGGATAATGAGGCCGGGGATATTCCTAAAGAGATTCATGCTTTTATGAAATTTTTGAAGAAGACTTATCCTCTGATAAATAGGGAGTATAATAAACCATTGACCACCTCAACCCCTCTAAATAACTTTAAGACTCCTCTTGATACTACCTTAAACAACAATCTAAAGCCTCCTAAGGGAAGTATTTCTACACCCAATGTTGATACATCTTATTATTTCAATAGGACTGGGTATAACATAGTAGAGGACATGAATAAGATCAAGTCTAACATTACCTTACATGAGTTGACATAGATTACTAAATAGAGAGATATGTTATTAGAATCTTTATCTAAAAATCTTAGTAAGTGTCAAAGGTTTTCACATGCTAATGTTTCCATACACAAAAGTAAGGTATATGTTCCTCTTTTCCTACTTAAAGTTAGGATCTTTGGTAATAATCTACATAATTTCTTATTATATAATGGTAAATATATAAATATAATGCATAAGGGTATTTTTGAATAATTAGGTTTAACTCCCATTAAATCTGATAGAGTTATAACCTAATTTGATAAGTAAAGAGTAAAAGTGATTGGTTAATTATTGAATATTCACATTCAAATTTACTTAGAGCCAAAGATCCAATAGTTTATTGATATACAATTGGTGGACATCCTTGATGCTTATGGGATGCTATTGAGTAGAGACTATACTATGAGATTGAATGGTTATATGTCAACAGATTGTTCACATATGTGGTTGCCTTAGAAGGGAGTCCACAACCAAATTAAGATAGAAAGAGAGCCTAAAATAAAGCATATGGTCACTCAGTATAATTAAATCAATTATAAGGTCAACATGGTTAACTCAAATCTTGGTGTTTACACTCTTGACACCACAAATATATGTAAATATAAAACTTCTCATGCCTTGCCTAGATTATGGAAAATTTATTTTGATGTTGCTAGATGCAAACTAGGTTTTGGAGTAGGAGTGATGTTAATCAATCCCATTTGTAAATAATATAATGCCTCTTATAAATTTTAGTTCTCATGCACCAATAATTTGGTAGAGTATAAAACATTTATTCTTCGATTATAATTTACAATCAAGCATGAGGCCAAGGAACTATTAGTTTTTGGTGACTCTAAACTAGTGGTCAATCAGGTAAATAGTAAATATCAATATAAATTGTCCTATCTCAATAAATATAAATTTATAGTATGGTACTTAATTGAATGTTTTGATGTTTTTAACTTGTGTCAATCCCTAGGGAAGAAAACAAAGTTATTGATGAACTTACTTCAATTGCAGCCAACCTTATGACAAATCAAAGTTCAAAGTTATAAAACCTTATAATTTAGTTAATACCATGTCCTTTAATGATATATAATTTCAACCACTTATAGGTATTCAGTGATGATTAGTAGATTGTAGACTTCCTAACTAGTTCATGAGTATTTGAGGTTCACATTGTTTCTATTCAAATTTTACTTTCAGATAATGGTCAAGGCTTGATGTGTACCTGGATAAAGTCTATGCACCGTAATCCAGACGCTGTGAGTACTCCTCTTTGGCTATGGAGGAATGACACCTACAAAGAAAAGAAATTGAAAGAAGCTGTCGAACTGGTTACAGTCGCCGGCATCAGTGGTCCTACAGGCGTCAGTTGGTCAAGGTGCCGATGTTGGTTAATATGCCAACGTCAGTTGGGGTAGTGACTAGTGTCGATAGAGGAAAAGGTCTTTAGACGAGGTCTAGGTAAGTCTGTGGTCCGTGGATAGGGTCTGGTCAGGGTCTGGGTTTATTTGAGTGGTCTTGAGACAAAGTTTTGGGCTTGGTTGAATGGTCTGTAGTCTGGGTCTAAAAGTATGATTGAATGGATAGAGTGTATGGTCTGATAGAGGACAGAGACAATAGGGAGATAGAGAAGTAAAGATTCAGGCCTGGCTTGGTTAACAGTCTGATTTGGGGAGAGGGAATGCTGAATCTAATTCATAATACTTAGAAGCAAATGACTATAAAACACAAAGAAAACACAGACAATATACTTACCTGTGCCTTGTTGAAGGTGTGCTACTGATGATTCCCATACCTGCTGTTGATGTAGCCTGTGTGGAGAACCTGTTGCTAATGGAGGACCCTGAAGCTGTTGCTGCACCTGAGGGAGAGAGTGAGTGGCTTGACTGAGAGATTTGGCAGATTGACGGATGGTCGAAGACTGAAGATTGAAGGATTCATGATTCGCTTCCAGAGATTAGCCAATTTCTGATTTGGGTCCCCCAAAGAGTGAAAAATTGGTTAAGTATAACCAATGTCAGCGATTCCGCCGGCATCGGCCGACACTTGACCGACGTCGGCGGGGTTAGAACGGGCAAAAAGAGCCACTAAGCCCATTTTTCATCTGCCAAGTGCACTATCCATTGGAGAATGTCGAAGGTTGGGCTAAATACACATGAGAGTTTGTTAGGTGGTTAGAGAGAAGTAGGAATAGGTCTTGGGTGAGTCATAGGATGGGAATTAGTCTAAGGTGAGGTGTCCTAGGCGAGGTGTCATGGGTGATGTGTCCAAGGAGGGGGGGCTAATTCAAAATAAGTTTATTATTTTAAATTAGTAATTACATGTTTTAGGAATGGGTTGGAATGGACCAAGGGGGAAGGTGACCAAGGGTTAGACACTATTTAGGTGTCTACATTTGCCCCTTTTTATCTTGTTGGTTGCTCTAAATGAACTGTAAGACAAAAATAGGAGTCGATTGTCCCAGGTATGGGATAAGGTTTGATTTCGTCTTGTTGGTTGTTCAAGTGAACTGCAAAACAAAAATAGGTGAGGGTTGGTAGCCCCAATTATGGATGAGGTATCCCCTTCAAAGCAGTAGTTGAGGGAATGGAATCAAGAATTGGGTGCTGATTTGACAGAGAGTGGATGGAAAGGGTGAAGATAGAGTGAGAACACTGCAAAATTTGTGATTGTGCATATACCAGTTCACGAGGATGGTTAGGGCAAATTGTCGCAGGTCAAAGGTCAAGGAGTGCCAAAATTGAAATAACTGGGCCCCAACATTTAGTCATATGTTGATTGGGTTATTCAAGCTAAGCTAAAGCTCCAATGGTCGTCGTGTCCTAGGTATCCCAGGCTTAGGAAGTGCTCCTGAAAACATGAAAAAGTCACAAGTAGTAGGGGTCAATCGGCTTGCGATCCTATACTTGTGAGGGTCAAAAATGGTTTGCGCACAATTTTGGTAACCATTCATGAGGTAGCATATATGCAAAAACAACCAAGGTAGAATCGCTTTGGAAGTAGTCACGGTTAAAGGAGATGGTCAGGGTCTCCAAGGTTTGGTGGTCAATGGATGGATGGAAAAGTGATCGTAAGTGTGCCCCAGGGGGCTAAAATGACGTGGTCTAAAGGACTAACTGATTGGGGACATGATTTTGGTCATTTTGAAGAGGGATGAAGTTTTAAGGACGCCGACGTCAGTTATAGAACCGATGTCGGTGGCCAAAAGACGTCGACGTCAGTGGAAATTGGCTGACGTCAGCGGCTTAGGGCACGATTATGCCGACGTCAGCGGTCTGCCAAATCTGAAAAAACCAGATTGGTGGCCCACCAAAAGTCATTTGTTACTTGCTGACTGAGAGAAAAAAGAGCTCTAGAGTTGATTGAGTGAAACTGACCCAGCGCTGACTGAGGAGCAGTGTGAGGTGGTAGATAGGCATTCGTGAAGAGAAGCAGCGAGTTGGAGAGTGATTGGAGGTGGCAGAGGCATATATTGTGTGATTGTATAAAAGATTCGACACACACACACACACACACACACACACACACACACACACACACACACACACACACACACACACACACACACACACACACACACACACACACACACACACACACACACACACATATATATATGATGATGATAGTTTTGGATCATTGATGTGTTATGAATATTTAATGTTTAATGTATGGAGCATTTTTTATTATGATGATGATGCATGTGTTGATATTATGTTTATGATTATAATGTTATGATGATTAAATGTGATGATGAAAATGTTATGGTATTGAGTATAATGATGATGATTAATATAATGATGCATTGTGGTAATGCTAATAAGGAGAATGGTCATGACTTTTAGATTAGATGATGATGCACAAGGATTATGTGATAGTGATATTTATGTTATGACTTGCAGATTATATGATCTGAATGCTTAATTGTGTGATGATGATAATGTGGTTTGTGATTAATGATTATGATGTAAATTATGAAAATGGTTATGCTAAAGATTATGAAAATGTGTGCTTGTTTATGATGTGATTGGCAGATGACAAGAGAAGGAGATGGAAGAAAGTGATGAAGAGAATGGCCGAGCTAACCCTAGAAGACCCCATGTCAACTGAGTGATGCCTAAATAACCCCTGTTGTTAGGGCCTCAAGCCAATGTAGTTATCCCAAGAAGGGAGGAAAAAGATCAAAGTGGTTGATGTTGGTCATGATAAGGATATAGCACTTCCCATATGTCTAAGGGTACATGCTTGAAATGATAAGGAGATGATGCTACAGCTTTTTCCAAATGGTGTAAGCTGTAACATTGGTCAGGGTTTTTCATCCCTAGAAACTATCCATATTTGTGATAGATGTTTGCTAAAAATGAATTGCAGGTCGATTTATGTTTCAGCAAGTAATGGTTTATGCTTGACATAAATTGTGTGATTGATAGGTTTCATGTGTAATATGTCTTATGAAAACTAGAATGAGTAGGTTATGTGAGTGGTTTGAAAAGAGTCGAATTGAGTCAGTTTGACAAATGATGGGGTTGAATGTGACCAAAGTGTAGGCAGAAAGTAAAAGGCATAAGCACCCTTTTATTGACAAGGACCAAAAAGACAACATAGATAGGGGTTGTTAGAACCAAGAGCCCCATTTATGTGTTGCATCATTGACCATAGTTATGTTAGAGTGGTAATCGAATCACTTTTGACATTAAAGTGAGCTCGAAGTCCCTTGAGTAGGTGATATAATAGGAGGAAAAAGGGTAACTTGTTTTAGAGTATGAATAACTTTGCCCCTTTTTATAGGAGACCCTGAGACAACTACAAGTCAAGTCCATGACCCGGGTTTTTTTTTTTAGAGAGCGGACTGATCAATGCGGGAAGTCCACATAAAGATGTCATTTGTTTGATGGTCATTTGTGAAGCTGATCGATGCGGGAAGCTTCTAAAAAAGTGTTGTTTGTAGTAAGATTTAGTCATAGCCATCCTTCGAGGGAGTGGTCTATATTTTGCTTTATAGATTTAAGGGCTTTTGAATAGCTGTCCTTCGAGGGAGCAGTCTATTAGCTACAACAATGATAGTATAGCTGTCCTTCGAGGGAGCAGTCTACTTTTTTATTTGATTTTGTGACCTTTGACATCTTGATTTAGTTTTGACAGAATATTGAGTCATGGACAAGACTTATATAAGGTCAAGGGCTCCCTTTTATTAGGATGAAGCATCCGTACGTCATAAAAGGGTTGTAGAGGATTTTGTTAAGGGAAAAAGGGTGGAATGGATTGAGGATTAAAAGGACAAGGATTTCTCAAGGGATGAGCTCAAGTTAAATGTCAAGTGGGTGAGTACTCGACTAACAGTAGAATGGTTGCAGATGCAAAGCATTAAGGGGCTTAGGTTCTGGTCGGCCTTCAAGAGAAGATAGACAATAAGTCCCTGATCCATACTTGTGCGTGATGATATAAGGTCCGAGCCAATTAGGAGCAAATTTTCCTCATTTACTCTGTTCCATATTGGTCACATGTTGATTTTCTTTGAGGATGAGGTCTCCGATATTAAAATCTCGTTCTCTCAGAGTTTTATTATAGGCGCGTTTGATGCGATTTTGATAGACATGGAGATGATTAAGGGCAGTAAGACGACGCTCATCGAGTAACTCAAGTTGAGCTAATTGATCTTGATGAAAGTCATCATTAGAAAGAATGTCATGGAGTGAAATGTGAAGAGATGGGATTTGTACTTCGAGAGGTAAGACAGCCTCTGATCTGTACACTAGAGAGAAAGGGGTAGCACCCGTAGAGGTTCAGATGCTAGTGCAATAGGCCCACAAAGTGAAGGGTATTTGAATGTGCCAATACCTTCCAGTGTCATTGACCACCTTCATGAGAATTTTAGTTAAGATTTTGTTTGAATCCTCGGCTTGCCCATTTGCTTGTGGGTAGTAAGATGAAGAAAAGCTGAGTTTGATGCCAAATGAGTTGCAGAGTTTTTGAACGGTCTTGTTTTTAAATGACTTGCCATTGTCAGTGATGATTTTGTGAGGTACACCAAAACAATAGATGATGTGGGTGTTGATGAAGTCGACAATCTTGTCGGCTTTGTGGAGACAAGAGGAATAGCTTCCACCCATTTAGTGAAATACTCGGTGGCAGTGATGATGGACTGATGACGAAGAGATGAATGAGGATTAATCTTGCTGATGAGATCTAAGCCCCATTGTGAAAAAGGCCAGAAATCTTGAGCAACTTATAAGGCATGACTAGGGAGATGAAGCAAGTTAGCATGCTGCTGACACTTGATGCAACGCCGAACATAATCGCTAACCCAGGCGAAGGATGCGCTTGGCAACTTAGTTACCACTAAAGTGTCCGCCACAAATCTCGGCATGGGCTTGTTTAACAACATGAGAAGCTTCAGTGGAGTTTAAACAGTGAAGAAGAAGGCCGTCAAAACCTCTTTTATAGAGAAGACCCCCTAGCATGGTATAGCGAGCGGTGCGCTTGATAAAATCCCACCATGCATTTCTAGAGAGGTTGGGAGGAATGAGAGAATGAGCCAAGTAATCCTCAGGTTGTTTATACCATATATCTTGTGAACTAGAGTTTATGGTGTGGATGAGATTGATGTTAGTGGAAATGTATGAAGGTAATGGCACACGATGTACCATGACATAAATTCTTGATGTGGATGATGATGAAGAAGGAATATGCGAGGCGAGGGAAGCCATGGTGTCAGCGAACTTATTCGTCAATCGAGGAATAGTCTGTAATAAGTGATGTTTGAAAGATGCTAGAAGAGTGTCAACACAGTGCTTGTACCTTTGTAAAATTTCATTTTTACAAAGATATGAACCATTGATTTGATTAACGACAAGTTGTGAGTCTCTGAAGATGTTGATGGTCTTGATGTTTAAAGAAAGGGCAGTTTGAAGTCCCAAAATTAAGGCTTCGTATTTAGCCATATTATTGGTACACTCAAAGTCGAGTATGAAAGACAAGGGCATGGGTTCACCTTCATAGGGAATGAGGATGACCCCCGCACCCCCACCGAGTTGACATTTAGAGCCGTCGAAAAACATCATCATTTGGTAGAATGTGTCATCAGTCGAGAGAGTGGCAATAGATTCATCGAGAAACTCACACTGAGAAGGTTGATTGTCGGGAAGAGGGGCATCCGCTAGTCGGTCAGCGATTGTTTGCCCTTTTATAGATTTTTGCTGGACAAATTCTAAGTCAAATTTAGCAAGAAGCATGAGCCAACGAGCCATACGCTGGTTTTGATATGGTTTAGAATTCATGTATTTGAGGGGATAAGTGTAGGTGACGACAAAGGTTTTTTGATTGAGAAGATAGTGACAGAGCTTGGTAGTGGCAAAGACTAATGCCAAATAGAGTTTCTCAGTATGAGTATACCGAGTTTCATAGTCAACCAGTGTTCGGCTTATGTAGTAGACTGCTTGTTCACGGTGTTGCTCGTCTCGATGTGTGATCATGGCACCTAACAAGTGATTGGTTTGCTGAAATGTAGAGGTAGAAGGGTTGGTCATCTTTTGGTGGAATAAGGACTGGTGGAGAAACCAAATAGCATTTGAGAGCATCAAAAGCCTCTTGGCAATATTTATCCCATTTAAAGGAGATGTCCTTCTTGAGGAGGTGATGAAAGGGTTGGCAACAGTCAGAAAGCTGTGAAATGAAGTGGCGGATGGATTGGAGCTTTCCTTGTAGGCTACAAAGTTGCTTGAGATTAGTTGGAGGTGGCATTTTGAGGATAGCACAGATTTTAGCAGGATCTATCTCGATGCCACGAAAAGAGACAATGAATCCTAGGAGCTTTCCTGAGAGGACCCCAAAGACACATTTCTTGGGGTTAAGACGGACTTGGTACTAAAGAAGGTGAGAGAAGATGATTTTGAGGATAGTCAAATGGTCGCGACGAAGCTTAGACTTGCCAAGCAGGTCATCGACATAGTCCTCCATGATTTTATGGAGGAGATCGTGAAATATGTAAGTCATGGCACGCTGATATGTGGTGGCTACATTTTTTAGACCAAAAGGCATGACTTGATAGCAGAAAGTTCCCCATGGTGTAATGAAGGTGGTTTTGTGCTAATCTTTCAGTGCAATCAGGATTTGGTTATATCCTGAAAATCTGTCCATGAGTGATAACATCTCATGGCCAGTCGTAAGATCAACAAGTTGGTCAATGTTTGGAAGAGGAAAGTCATCTTTGGGACAAGCTAGGTTAAGGTCACGATAGTCTGTGTAGATCTAGATCCCCCCAGTTGCCTCAGTGATAGGGAAGATGTTAGAGACCCACTGTGGATAATCGATGGGTTAGATGAAGGAGACAAAAAGAAGGTGCTGAAGCTCTTCTTTGACAAGAAGTGCAACACGAAGATGCATTTTGTGAAGATTTTGCCTAACAGGCTTAGCCTTTGGGTGTGTGACAATGTTATGAGTGGCAATGTTAGGGTCGATGCCAGGCATGTCAGCGTAGGTCCAGGCAAAGGCTTTGCGATTGTCTGAGAGAAATGTGGTATAGTCGATCTACTCCTGAGTGTCTAAAGATTGACCAATCTTTAAGACTTGAGGAACATCATAAGATGAAAGGTTAATGTCGATGGTTGATTCATTTAACATAACCTGTGTTTCAGAGGGGAGGGAGCGCTGAATGAAAGAATCATTGGCACCCATATAGGTAAGAATGGCATCATCATCTATGCAGTGGACTGTGTTGATGGTTGCCGATTCATCGTCTATCATTCTAGGATAAATGAGAGGGAGAGACTTGGGAACCCCATTGAGCTGATAGGTTAGGGGTTCTAAGTGGATGGTGTTTATGCAAAAAAAAACTAGGAGGGATGGAAACCACCGACTCCGTAGGTGAGGATGGAAGAATAGGTGAGTCTGGAAGAAATTGGTCAATGGTTAGTTCAGGGGAAAGGTTTGTGGAAGCCTCAGCAGGTTCTTGAAAACCTAGTCCATACCATTTCTTGGCATTATCGTCATTGGGTGTTTCAATAGGGCGATGGGAGCCTTGTTCGTAACGTCCAAAGCCAAAACCCTTCCATGCACACCTATAAAGGTAGGTATGTGCAAAGGTGGGGTTGCTAAGTAAGGAGAAATTGGATGTGAATATTTGAGGCAAGGAGGAAGGATTTGAATCAGTAGGAGCTTGATCGAACCCCCCATAGACGAGATTGGTTCGAAGGCTAGGAGGACCATAAGGAATGACCATTTTGATCTGATAATCATAGCTTGGGTTTTGATGAAGCTGTCCATACTCTTGAGGAGTCTGGAACATGTCTAGGGTAAGTAGGCGATATTCCCCCAGTGAAAGTCTTTGGAAGATATCATCCATGGGGTCTTTGGTCGTTAATTGAGAAGATGATGTGGTGGCAACCACTGTTTGTGTACTAGTTGACGCTTCTGCAGATGAAGATGATGTTTGAGTTGATGCCTTGAGTGGGATAAGAATGTCATTTGGGTGATAGGTTGTGTTACAAGTCTTAAAAGGAGATGGGTCGACAGGAATGACATGGACTTGTTTGTCGTGTTCAAATTTGACACAACGGTGAAGTGTTGAAGGGACGCAAGCCATGGCACAGATCCAGGGTTGCCCTAATAGCATGTTATATTGGAATTCTCCTTCAATGATGTAGAAGAGCTCTGGGATTGTGCATGGACCAACATGGATATGGAGGACAACAGTGCCAACAGTGTTAGCGGTGGTGTCATTAAAGGATCTAAGGATTGCATCAATTTTTGATACGCAATTCTTGGGAAGGGCCAATTGATCAAAGGCATGGGTGGAAATGATATTAATGCTGGTGCCTCCATCAATCATAACTCGTTTAATACGGGTTTGATCAATGTAGGCTGTGATGAAAAGGGCAGCGTCCTAATCTTCCACGGTAGAGGTAGGAATCTCAGAATCAATGAAAGTGATGGAGGCGATGGGGGATAAAGAATGGACTAAGGCAGAAAGTGGTTGAGGGTCTTCAGGTTGAACTTCTACTGACTATAGGGCTTTGATTAGAGCCTGGCGATGCTGGGGGGAACTTTGGATAAGGTCATATAGGGTCATCTTCACAGGCGTTTGGTGAAGTTGTTTTATCATAGAGTCTTTGATTGCCTCTGAAGAAGGGGGTTGAGACGCACCTAAGATGGAAATCTTGGGTTTCAGTGGTTGAGGTGCTTGGGTAAAAGGATAGGTCCAAGGGATAGCTACTTTTTCTTTTGCCTTGTCCTTTTGTGACCTAGTGGTTATATGGATAGCATTGATTTCAAAAATAGTAGGTGAAGAAGGGGTTATGGCCTATTGGTGAGATGTTCATATGGTTATAGAGGTTGGATGGGAAGGTGTTGAGGGTTGGTCAAGAGTTTCCTCAAGGAGAAGAGTGTCTTTCTCTATATAGCAGTGAACGACTGCCTTGAGGGCACAACAAGTCTCGGTATCATGTCCTGGCGTGCGATGGTATAAACAAATATTCGTATCATCGAACCAAGATGGTTTTGACCCGAGGGGTTGGAATGGTTTGATAGAAGGAAGGGTAATGCTAGAAGTCTGTAAAAGTTGGCGTAATATCAAAGCATATGAACCTACTAAGGGATCCATGCTTGTTGATGCATGACGTGCTGGTGACTTTTGCTTAGGGGATGTTGAAGGTTTTCGTACCACCTTTTGGGTTGGTGGTGCGGTGACAGGTGAAGATGGCACTTTCTTCGTGAGAGGTGCTAAATTTTTGAGAGGGGACTGACTTGTGGTTGGCAAAGGAAGTAATGGAGGTAATTTTTTTTGGTTAAGGGTCGGAGTGGGAAGCACGCTGATTAGGGTAGAAGGATGAGGACCTAAAATGGAAGGCAAGGTTGACGGTGGAGGAGGGGTTCACTTCTGTGGTTTGGCAGTCTTCTTTGACTTGGTTGGAAGACTAATTTTGGTTGAGGTCTGGTCTAAGTCCACCTTCACTTGCGGGTGAGTGAGGGTAGAAACAGGACGAATGCTGAGTGACTTGATCGATTTAGATTTGGTAGATGCAGGTTTAGAAGCTAGAGTCTGGTGTTTGTTTGGAGTCTTGGGAGATTCTGCCTTAGTAGGATTGGCAACATGAGACGAGAGGGCATGGGAATGTTGAAGAACTTTAAGATGTTTCCACAATCCCCGATGCTCCACTTTTCTTGAAGGGAGAAGTTCTAATTTCTCCACGAGTCAGGAAAATGGTTAAGAGGATGTTGGATGGGGTTTGGATTCTTGAGAAGATGTGTTAGGTGTGGTAGTAGTTGCGGACCCAAGGTGTGTGGGAGTTATAACTGGATTGTTGTTGATCAAGGAAGATGGAGAGTCAAGTTCTTCTCTTGGTAGAGAAGGAACTAGAGAGTGTGGCTCCTCAAGTGGGTAAAGGGCAGGAATTATGGTGCCCTCCACTTGCGATCAAGGAGTAGGTAAAGTCAGGTCCTCCATAGGCAGAAGAAAGGAGGATGGTGAGACCGGTGGTGTTGGTAAGGTTGAGGCGTCCTCCAAGATGAGAGAGGTTGATGGAGAACTAATCGGGGAAAGAGGTTCGTCCACACGTGATGGAATGGTAGATGGACTAACCTCTTGAGGTTGGTTGGGGATGAAGGGCGAGACCGTATTGACCGTTCGAATGTCATGTTTGTGTGTGTTGTCAATCAAGGTCTGGACATTATTTTGGGTTGGTGGATGATTAGGGAATGGTTGCTTGAAGATATCAATGTCCTGATTTGGAGGTGCATTGGGATTATCTAGAACAAGCTCTCCCTTTTCAAGCATGTCTTGGATTATGTTTTTGAAGGTTTTATAGTTTCTCGTGTCATGACCTTTGACACGGTGGAAATTGCAAAAGTCATTTTCCCTATACCACGCAGGGATGGCGCGTGAGGGATCAAATTGTGGCGGTGGTCAAATCTGGGGGAGCTTGAGAATCCCCTATTTAACAAGTTTTTCTAGTATAGATGCGTAAGATTCTCCAAGAGGAGTATATTGTCATTGCACGTATCTCTGCTGGAATTGACGGGTGGCGCTCTGAGATGTGGAGGGCTCAGGTTGATTGGATGAAGAGGATGAAGGTCTAACGACCACAGCGTTAGCTGAAGCTTTAGACTTAGGATTGGATGATGAAGGTTTAGAAGAAGAAGGGTCATTGGTCTTAGAGTTGGGATTCTTGCTTCGCAACTTGACTTTATTCTCCTCGATGGCACGTAATTCAAGTTTATGGGCCATCGTGAAGGCTTCGTCAAAGGTACGGAAGGTCTGAACCCTTAAAGTAGAAGAAATATGTTTGGTGCAAGCTCGAGAGAATAGTTTAATAAGTTCAGGTTGAGGTAAGGAAAAGGAGAGTTGATTAATGAGACCTCTCCAATGAGCAACGAAGTCAGCTATTGATTCATCCTCAAATTGGCGGATAGTGTAAAGGTCTGTGATCGAGACCTTCTTGGTGATGTTAATGGAGAAGTGATCAAGAAAGAGCTGAGCCAGCTATGTAAAGGTAAAGAGGGAATGGTTGGCAATAGAGCTATACCAGTCAAGTGCAGCGCCAGAAAAGGACATAGGAAATGTGCGCAAGAGAAATGCATCGTCATGGGTAATAAGGTAACAGGCATGTCTGAATGCCCGTAAGTGTTGATGTGGGTCTTCCTTGCTTTGAAAGCGAGAAAATTTGGGAAGCTCCCACTGGTTGGGGTATGGTCTAATTGGAACAGAAGGATGAATAGGCTCATTACAAATCTACTCATATGAGAGAGCATTGTGTGAGCTAGAAATAGAGGTATCTAAGCTAGACATCTTATCCATCAGCATTTTGATGATATCTACTGACGAATTGGCAGGTGGAGTGCCCCCTAGATTATAAGGCACTTGAAAGATATTGGGAGGGGCATATGACATGGTTGGTTGCATAGATGCAACATATGGGTAGCTAGTTATGGGAGCAAAAGTTGGAGCCAAGGGCACTTGTGTTATGGGGTTGGTAGGCACAAGTTGGATAGGGGCCGTCAAGGATGGTTGAGGAGTGGCTACGCTTGTTGACGGGTAAACGGTTACTCTTGTGTTGATAGGTGCAAGAGTAGGGGGAATGGAGACTAGTAGGTTTTGGAAAGGTGTGGGGTTTGGTTGAGTGACTTGAGGTTGAGGGAGTACCGGAACCCCCATGGAGGTAGGTTTAGATGGAGTAGCTACATTTTGAAGGTAAGACATGATTGGGTTATTAGTAGAGGTGTTGTCTAGTGGCTGAATTGTAGGTGCAATTGATGTGGTTCTTGTCTCGACTAAGGAAGTTGGCATCCCATAGATTGGGTTGCCGAGGGAGTCTCATGTTTGGCTATGCGCGAGATAGTGTTGTAAGGCTTTGACATTAAGGTCCAAGAATCGTGCATATCTTGGTCCCCTTTTGGGACAATAGGAGTTTGAGGTGGGGTTGGGCGAGTAGGAGTTCTTTCAGTCTTTGAGTTGAACTCCATTATAGGACTGGTTATAGATGGTGAAGGTGGAAGCGGTTTTTGACTAGTGTGGTCAAGAAGGGCCTTGGTTTGATTGCGTGTCAAAACCATACAAGGCAAGAAAGGGTCAGGTTTTAGAAAATTGTGTTCTGTTAGTCTCAAAAAACTAGAATAGGTGTTTAGACAGCCAGAAAGTTGGATTTTAAGCTTGCTATTTTTGGAAAAAATAAAATATATAGAGACCGACGTTGGTATAAAAACTGATGTCGGTGAAGAAGACTACCGATGTCAGTCAGATGACCGATGCCAATACAAAAAAGTTGCCGACGTCAGTTACAGGACCGATGTCAGTTACTGTGTTTTCCAAAAACTCAGAAAAAAAGTTTTTGGAAATGAAGAAGACGTCCTTACCAGCTCAAAAAAGAGATAAAAATAGAAAATATGATGATGATAGATAGATCCTAGCGTTAAATCCCTAGAAACAATTTTATTAAGATCGTGTGGCTTATGCCTTAATGTGATGTTTGAGGATGTTGGCTGTAAGAAGAGTCCTAGAATAGGTAATCTAAAGATGGTTTCAGGTATGTTAAGGTGCTCAAAAGTCTGTATTAGCTTCCCTACAGGCCTGGTGCTAAGGAGCAAGCTCCCCTCACTTCACGATTCCAGTGGTTAGCTGGTTTTGCTTAGCCAAAATATACTTTCACTATAGTTTAGACTCTGCCAAAGAACAGAGTTGGCTTTCCCCTAGGTGGTGAAATCCAAGTAGGATTGCCGGGATGGGAAGGTATCCACTGGGTGATGAAATCCCAGTCGGGCCTTGTCTCAAGTGAGATTTATGTTTAATTGAGTGCACGTGGTCTGGTTGTGTAACATCAAGTGATCTATGATTTATTCAATATGTGTTTACTAATTACTAAGTGTGGACTAAGAAAATGCAAGAAAGCAAGAAATGGAATGCAGTATATTTTAAAGCCCCAAATCAAAATGTTAAATTGGAATGAAAACAAGTTAGAGAAAGGGTTGAAGAAAATGATTTTTTGACTAGTCTAGAAATGCAAGAAAAAGAAAGGAAAAGTTCTTTTTATTTCCTGCTTATGATGTTTTTTTTTTAGAAAAGAAGAAAGAGGTGAAGATGAAGAAGCCTAATGCACATAAATGAACAAAGAAGGAAGGGAACCCAAGGAAGGCCCTAAAGGGTCCCACCGGGCGTGCCAGAATGTTTCTATTCAAATTTTACTTTCAGATTCAAGGAAGAATTAAGAAACTTAAGAAAGAATGGTCAAGGCTTGATGTGTACCTGGATAAAGTCTACGCACCGTAATCCAGATGCTGTGAGTACTCCTCTTTGGCTATGGAGGAATGACACCTACAAAGAAAAGAAATTGAAAGAAGCTGTCGAACTGGTTACAGTCGCCGGCGTCAGTGGTCCTACCGACGTCAGTTGGTCAAGGTGCCGATGTCGGTTAATATGCCAACGTCGGTTGGGGTAGTGACTGGCGTTGATAGAGGCAAAGGTCTTTGGATGAGGTCTGGGTAAGTCTGTGGTCTGTGGACAGGGTCTGGTCAGGGTCTGGGTTTATTTGAGTGGTCTTGAGACAAAGTTTTGGGCTTGGTTGAATGGTCTGTAGTCTAGGTCTGAAAGTCTGATTGAATGGATAGAGTGTATGGTCTGACAGAGGACAGAGACAATAGGGAGATAGAGAAGTAAAGATTCGGGCCTGGCTTGGTTAACAGTCTGATTTGGGGAGAGGGAATGTTGAATCTAATTCATAATACTTAGAAGCAAATGACTAGAAAACACAAAGAAAACACAGACAATATACTTACCTGTGCCTTGTTGAAGGTGTGCTACTGATGATTCCCATACCTGCTGTTGATGTAGCCTGTGTGGAGAACCTGTTGCTAATGGAGGACCCTGAAGCTGTTGCTGCACCTGAGGGAGAGAGTGAGTGGCTTGACTGAGAGATTTGCTAGATTGATGGATGGTTGAAGACTAAAGATTGAAGGATTCATGATTCGCTTCCAGAGATTAGCCAATTTCTGATTGGGGTCCCCCAAAGATTGAAAAATTGGTTAAGTATAACTGACGTCGGTGATTCCACTGGCGTCGGCCGACACTTGACCGACGTCGGCGGGGTTAGAACGGGCAAAAAGAGCCACTAAGCCCATTTTTCATCTGCCAAGTGCACTATCCGTTGGAGAATGTCAAAGGTTGGGCTAAATACGCATGAGAGTTTGTTAGGCAGTTAGAGAGAAGTAGGAATAGGTCTTGGGTGAGTCATAGGATGGGAATTAGTCTAAGGTGAGGTGTCCTAGGCGAGGTGTCATGGGTGATGTGTCTAAGGAGGGGGGGCTAATTCAAAATAAGTTTATTATTTTAAATTAGTAATTACATGTTTTAGGAATGGGTTAGGAATGGACCAAGGGGGAAGGTGACCAAGGGTTAGACACTATTTAGGTGTCTACACACATTATTGATGAAGCCAATCTCCTTAATGATAAGAACATTGAAAGCAAAATTAATAAAAAGGTAATTCAATTGAACGATAATAAGATTCCTAAAGGCATGATATACTTAGAGAGACTCTTTGATTTTGATAGACTAGCTGAGGCCACCAAGACTCTCAAAGTAAGTGGAAAGGATTTAAATGTGATTGATCTTGGATTACAAGGTCAACCTCACCTGCTTAATATTGGTACAACCTGTACAATAATTGAGTCCAATCAAGCCAAAGAAATGCTAACCAAATATAAATATATCATAGCATGGTCTTATGATGACCTAAAAATATTTGATCCAAAGGTCATAACTCATACCATACCTTTAAAATAAAATTACAAACCTATCAAAAAAAAGTAGAGGCCTATCAACCTAGTCTTAGAACCACTGATATACAAAGAGGTCAAGAAGATTTTAGATTCCAATATTATGTTTACCATTAGGCATTTCACTTGGGTTGCTAATTTAGTCTTAGTCTGGAAGAAAAATGGTGAAATCATACTGTGAAATGATTTTGTAAATCTAAATAGAACATCTAAGAAATATAATTACCCCTACCTCCTCTTGACCAAGTAATACAAATTATTTTTGGTTTTTCCATTATTTCCTCTCTTGATGGTTTTTTAGGGTATAACTAGGTGCTAGTGAATCAATAAGATCAAATGAAAACTACATTTACTACCAAGTGGGCCACCTTTGCTTCCAATATAATGTAATATTATGTTTACCATTAGGCATTCCACTTGGGTTGCTAATTTAGTCTTAGTCTAGAAGATAAATGGTGAAATCATACTATGAAATGATTTTGTAAATATAAATAGAACATTTAAGAAATATAATTACCCCTACCTCCTCTTGACCAAGTAATACAAATTATTTTTGGTTTTTCCATTATTTCCTCTCTTGATGGGTTTTTAGGGTATAACTAGGTGCTAGTGAATCAATAAGATCAAATGAAAACTACATTTACTACCAAGTGGGCCACCTTTTCTTCCAATATAATGCCATTTGGATTGATAAATGTAGGTGAAACCTTTCAAATGGATACATATTAGGATTTCAAAGGTCTTGTAGGCAAGTGAATTATTATATACATGGATGATCTAATTATATTTTATAGGAATAGTGAGGATCATATTATGCACCTACAATAGGTATTTGAAAGATGCATAAAGTATGATATTTGTCTCAACCCAAAGAGTAGTATTTAGTGTCTTACTAAGGGAAAACTATTAGGACATGTTATCACTAAAGAAGAAATCTCTATAGACCTTAAAAGAGTAAATGAAATATCTAATATAGACCCCCCTAATAATAGGAAGGAATTTAATTCATTTTTTGGTAAAATAAATTTTGTAAGTAAGTTTATTTATAGTTTTGCAAAAATAGTGAAACCTTTGAATGACATGTTGAATAAAGAGGCTAAGATCACTTGGAATGAAGAGACAAAGAAGGATTTCAAGGAGATCAAGGAGGTAATTGGACAAGCCCTAGTACTGATAAGTCCAAACATCACCAAATATTTGTATCTTTACTCCTTTGATTTAGATCATACCTTAGTTGTAGTTTTAACTCAGAAGATAGATGGATGTGACTATCCAATATATTTTATGATCACTAAACTTAAAATTTTTGAGTTAAACTACTATCTAATTGAAAAATAAGCATGTGCTTTGGTTAATGTAGTAAAAAAGTTTAGACATTATATCTTTAGGAATAAGGTACATGCCATTCTACCAGACCCCACCACCAAGCTCATATTAATTCAAAATGAAGTAAGAGAAATAAGAGGTAAGTGCATGTATGTGCTCCAAAAATATGACATTAAGATGAAGACTACCAAATCGATAAGGTGTCAGGGATTAATTCAATTTATTTACAATACTAACCCTAATATAAGTGTTATGCAAGTAGAGTAAAAAAATTTATACCTAATGATTGGTATGATCCCATTGTCCACTTACTAATTAATGGTTATTATCCTAAAAGATTAAGTAAAGAATAAAAAAGAGCTTTAAGGCTCAAGGAAACTCAAATTTTGATCAAATATGACATGATATATAGGAATAACTTTGAAGGCATTTACCTAAGATGTGTTTCCAATATTGAAGAAGCTAATGTCATGAGTACCTTTCATGAAAAACTAGGAAGTGAACATCCATCTAGAAGGACTAAAACACACAAAATATTAATAGTTAGTTACTACTAGCCTACAATCAAGTATGATCACAAACATGTGAGAGAGTGCCACTCATGCCAAGTCTTCAACACCAAGGATCCTAAGGTAGACATGCCACTAAGACTAGTAACGATTGATAAACCCTTTGCTAAATGTGGATTAGATTGTATATGGGTCATAAATACCAATTCCTTTGATGGACACGAGTACATTCTGACTGCTAGTAATTATTGAATGATATGGATTAAATTAGTGACAACTAAAAAATGTAGGAATGAAGAGGTGAACAAATTTTTAGAAGAAAATAAATGCACCAAGTTTGGGACACCTGTATCTATAGTCTATGATAGTGAATCTACTTTTATATCCATAGAGATGATAGAATGGGCATATGATAACAACATCATCCTCAAGCTCTCATCAAACCATTATCCTCAAGGTAATGGAGTATCTGAATCAAAAAATATTGACTTGATGAAGGATATAAAAAATTATATAATTGATAAACCTATAACATGGCATAATTTGCTTAAGTGTGCCCTTTGGGTAGATAGATCTAAAATCAAACAAGTTCTTAAAACATCACCATTCTTCCTATTTTATGGTCAATAACCCATCTTCCCCATCACGCTCAAGCTGATAACATATAGGTTCATGAAAGAGTACATGGAAGAAGACCAAGAATTGAAAATTCAATGTTGATGGACATTATATGGATGGAAGATGTAAGAGAAGAGGCTTTTGCCCATTTTAGCAAACACCAAACCATAGTCAAGAGGTGTTTTGATAAAAGAATAAATAAAGGTGTTCAAGAAAGGATACTTAGTTATTATTTAGTACAAGGCATCTAAGTCTAAGGTTAAACATGGGAAGTTCACACCTTTGTGGATAGGTCCCTACCATATAGCTAAAATACTTGGAGATAACAACTTTAAGCTAAAAAATTTATAGGGAGCAAATTTCACACTACCCACTAATGGGCAATACCTGAAGCAATAATTATTTATTGTCCCACCTAGGGTATTCATGGAATGACTATAAGATTAATTAGGGTTAGTGTAGGTAGGATAGATTAGTTTCTTTTTTTTTTTTCCTTATTATCCCTTGTTTGTATATATTTGTTTGTTTATTTCCTTGCTTTATGTTTATGTACTTTATATTCGGTGTGTTTGATTTATATGATTTATTCCTTACTCCTAATAAGTCCTTTTAAATAATCCCTTGGCTCAAGATTCATTTTATTTCTCAAATAAACCTCGTAATCTATAAATGTAAGTATGCCCTCTCAGTAATGGTTGATCATGTATTATCAAAATATGAGCTTAATATTATAGTTTATAGAAACTAGTAAAGAATAATGAATAGGTTAATTACTCCTTGAGATTATAAAATCTGTTTTGATCTAAGTTTTGTTCTAAGAGGGATTGCACATGTAGGATGAAAGACTAGATTGTTAGGATACAGTCATGTTTGTACATAAAAAATATTAAATGCTTGGGACAAAGTTTACATCTAAGGATGATAGTTTAAAGACTAAAAACTTGACCAAATCCATAAACATAGATAACTTGGTTCCCAAACTTTGATATAAAGTTAAAATTACTTGAAAAATATAAAAAATAAGAACCTTATTGGAAAATTCAAGAGTTTTCTAATCAAATGTGATTTTGGTAATATCCACTAGGGCTATAGATGTTTGGCTATCAGTGGAGCAAGGCCTTGAGTCAAACTAAAGGCATATCTATTAGGGATATCGATGATTGGATTGAATTATATCAATGCCCAAGCATTCCCTAAGTGAAATCATAATTATTAATGAATATATAAACATGTTAAAAGTTAGTGTTAATGATTAAAGTCATGAACCCAGAAGTTGTTCTCCAAATTCTATGACAATAAGTAGGTTGAATCAAAGCACACACAACATGATTATGTTTTGATGTTTGATCCCAATTCTACATGTGAAAGACTTGTTTCAATCATGAGTTGATCTCAATAACGGTACTTGATCAAATGGAATGAATACACTAGTCATTAGTCTAAACTAGAGTCTCTAGATTCTAACATATTTCTATGTTCCCCTAAAAGTCACCATTTTTTTAGGTCAACATACCCCCATTTCTAAAAAAATGGGAACCCTTGTGTCAAATTGTGCAAATTTGTACCTTGAAATTGAAAATTCGCTTGATAAGAATATATATAGCATGTTTGGAGATTATTCATAACTCTCATTTTGATTAATGGATATGTTGTAAGATGATCATGGTTTCACCCCTTCTGAAGTTTCTAACATTTGATATTTATGTTTCAGGTCATATCTTCAAAGGAATTCATTTAAAATAGGTAATACTTAGGTTTTTGTGTTTAAATGTTTTACTTGTCTTTGGTTTATAATTGGATAAGGGAATTCATATTTGAATTGATAAAACCTCATTCTAAGATTTTAAACTAGGTTCATTTTGAATTAAAATTTTATGGAAACATTTTACATGGGAGTACTTAATGATTCCATGGATTTAATTTAATTTATATCCTAAGGCTTAGTTGTGTTTTTCAACACAACCAAGACTTGGGATATAAATTAAATTAAATCCATTACCACCTCATACATAGAATTAACAAGCTTATGCATGGAATTCAATTGAACTAAGCATGAAGTTGGAAAATGAAGAAAAAATAAGATTGTAAGCTACTCATATAATGCCATGGTGAGATAAAAATATGAGAGGATTAATTTATATCCTAAGGCTTAGTTGTGTTTTTCAACACAACCAAGACTTAGTCTAAAAATTCTATGTTGGGTCCCTTTACATCCCAAACCCCTTTGTTCTCTTTTATATTAGCACCATTCAAATAATGTAGGGTATTTTTTTTAAATCCTAGATAATTCATAAATCTTTATCCTAACATTTTAAACCATAGGCTAAAACCTTATGACTTATATTTTATTATTCATGGGGTCCTTTTTATTATGTTTTTTACCTTGGTCCAAAATCTTTATGCCAACTCCATTTTGATTCATGAGGTCACTTTAATATGTCTTATACATAGATTATGACTTTAACCTAAAGCTTTATTCACATGTGTTACTATGAATGAAAACATTAGCTTAAGTCTTATATATTATTCTTGAGTTGACTTAAGTATTGTGCTTGTCTACAGGATCAATGACCCATATTTGCTCAGGTGAATTTAATCCAAAAAAGAGAGATAAAAAATAGAATCTAAAGATAGGGAACCAATCTCTCTCAATCCCATCGATCATGATCTATGATATGCATTTGATCGGATGAACATGATCCAACAATGCGAGATCAAATTTGGAAACTAAGCATAGGACCCCATTTATTATGACATAGACTTAGCCTAAAGTTTTACCCTAAAGTTTTAATTTTATTTATCAATATAATTATAATCTTAGGCTAAGACTTTATTCTATGTCTTCTATTATTCACAAGGTCTTTTTTATTATGTTTCTATCTTGGGCTAAAACATTTATGCCAAGTCTTTCATAAATTATGGGGTCCCATTTTATTATGTTTTAAAACTTAAACTAACCTTTAGCCTAGATTTTATTCATGTTTACTAACACAAATTAAAACCTTAGTAAAAAAAATTAGTTTGAGTTCTATAAATTATCATGTTTAACTTTTTTTCTTGTTTGCATGATCACCGATCCATGTTGGCTCGAACGAGATTGATCCAATAGAGCATAATGAAAATTGATAATTCAAATACCTAAAATGATGACAAGTTTTATGAGTTAATCAATAGGATAATAAGAAACAAATGGTGGTGTATCCCTCATATTGTGATCCAATGAAGTGCGTTTATTTAAATAGAAGTCATTTAATGGTAAAAAGTAGACATTTACCTCTCAATAAAGATATGGGTAGATATGAGAGTTCCATGTGGCGAAATCATGTAACCTAGTAGAGATGACAAAATATAGAGTTTAGAATCCCCATGGAGCTACCAAGTGGCACACACATGAAGTAGAGTGACCCTCGAAGTGACAAATGGTAAATCTAATATGAAGTCCCAAGAAAGTAATTTAAAGTTGATAGTCATACAATAATAAAAAACATTCATGTTGATTTCAAATGATATTCATGCATATGTCAAAATTAATTTCAACAAAGATTCCTAAGGAGGTACCTAAAAATAGATGATTGCATAGATGTTAAATATGTTTCCATGGACATCAAATGATGGGTGCATATACATTAATTATAAGATAACCATTTAGTGTGAATATTTTAATAGGCCTGATATCAATGACATTAAATATTTCAAACTAAGATTAATGAACTTATTTGATTCATACATATCAATCCAATGATGTGATATCAATGTGAAATTTTTAAAAGACAATGGTCACTTCTTAAATATTAATAGGTAAAGTGCCACAAAAATGCCATGACTATGTCACATAGGCAAAAAATGAAAAATCTAAATATATTATGGGTTCACAAAGGAAAAGGTATAAATACAAGGATCTAAATCAAATCTAATCCATGAAGTTCATACAATATCAATAAGCTTCTACCATTAAAGCTCTGAGATGACTTTCATAAAATCCCTTACATGCATAAAAACCCTAATTCAACCCTGTATTGATCATAATTGAGCCAAAAAAAGTTGGATTATCATATGAGTGAGAGAAATATAATCCATATTTGAAGAGAAGCCTACTAGTTATCAATTTGACTGAATTTAAATGATGGCATCTTGAAAAGGCACCTCCAATGAAGATGTGGAGCTTTATCTAAATTTAGATGTAGAGGGAAGAATTTTCAAAGATACATAGTTCAACACCACTACTTTGAACACCAAAGACATTCATTATTCTAAGTTATTTTGGATAGTTGAAGAACAAAAAGTCATAATGAAATAGGAAGATAATATCATGTATGTGAGGAAGAGATACTATGAGGTGGTGTCAATCTAGATGATAGGTCTCCACTTTTATACATAATAACCCAAGGTAATGCATTTCTTAGACTTTCTTACTCCTATTTTTAGAGATTCTAACTTAATTATGGCATGATAGTTCATGAGTAAAACTTTAATAAAATTTCTTATATTTCTCCTATATCCTTTAATATCTACTATAAATTAACCAAACCCTAATTATATGTAACCTTAATCAACAAGTGGGCCAAGAATAATGACCTAAAGACCATAATTATCCCATGGATATATTTTGGGAATCAAGTATTCTTTAATTTTAATGGAAACATCCAAATTATCCAATTTATACCTAGGATCAAGATGATCTTGATTCTGACGAACCAATTGAGTGGGAATGCCACTACCACATATGTGGAAAAACTCTTTCATGGTTGAGAAATAACTCACATCTCCTCTAGGTGATATGATTAACACTTGTTTGAGTGGGTAGTTCTCTATAATTACGAATAAAACTAGGAACCAATTCTACATAATATCATACTTGTTATATTCCCTACTTTCAACCACCAAAATCCCCAACTTTAAGGAATGGTCACCTAATGGGACACTAACTATCTCCCAATATTACTCTAAATTACATATTTTTAAATACAAGGACCATATTTAATTTATTTTTGATTGTGTTTATCCAGCCTTAGTTGAGGCCATCACAGGGATCCCAATTATGAGGGTTAACCCTCTAATAAATAATACTATTAAAGCCATGGGAGATATATGGATATATCTATAATACATTATAATTAGGATTGAGGGAACCCAATGTACCCCACTCAGGCTACCAATTCATTTGTTAATGAAGCTAGAAGAGTAAGAAGTGGATTACCAAATATGCAATGGGATAGATTGTTTGTGTAAAACGAAGAGGAAGGGACTAATCCAGGCCCTCCCCATAACCATTGGTAGGACTATGTTTCAACAATGGGATAATATAGAGGCTACCTCCAAACATAGAACCTATTTCATTTTATAAGTTGATGAGTTGAGACAATGGGACCTATATGGAAGGGTTGAGAAACATTTATAGGAAAAATGGATAAATATGACTTATGAGTATCAACTTGGCCCTTATGACCCCATATACACTAAGGCATATTCATTTTTTGAGGTGTTGGTGAAATTGAAGAAATATAACATCAATCCAAAAGCTAGGATGCTTATAGAGCAAAATGTAAGAGATGATGGGTAGAAGTTAGGACCTAGATAGTACCATTTACTTGATGGAGATCCATCCATACTTTAACCAACATAACCAAAAAAGTAGGAATAATTATATTCATAAAGGATGGAGGAGAAGAGAACTGTGACATAGCATCATCTTCATCCCATGTAGCAGAACAAGGGTAACCAATTGAAGAGATTGACATGGTAGCATTAGACCCTAGGGAAAAAATTTAGGATGAAATTACAATGATGTCTATTGATTATGAATATGATGAAGAGGAATCTCAAGCTAAGTAATAAAAGGAATAAAATGGGAAATAATTGGCCTTGGGCTTAGCTCTAGTAGATACCCTAAAGAGAAAAGTTGAGTTGACACTAGTTCTAGTAAAAAATAAGAAGCCTAAGTTGAACTTCACTCATCTTTTAAGTGAGATCAACGTTTTTAGTAAATAAGACCCAATATAGGGCCCAACCATCCCTAAATGGTTTATATATGGTAAATTGTAGAAGATCCATATTATACATCATCCTTAGGCAATTATAAAGTCAATCAACATTATTATCCATGATGAACTCAAGCAATGGATAATTTATATACAAAAGGAAGAGGAAAAAAGGATGACATATTTAGGGGATCCAAGTGAGAAACAAATTGAAACCCCAACCCCAAGGATAATAGTCTTCATTTGGTTTCAAATTTGACCCAACAACTACCAGTCTATAGAGGGTGACTAAGAAGAAAGCCATGGTTAGAGGAGAAGAGTTCACTTATCAAAAGGTGAAACCATTTATCGGCTTAACTCTAGTAGGAGGATAAAAACCAAGAGAAATCCTTATTTTTTAGGAAAATGTGGTTGAATTGGCCCAATCAAAATTATCCCAATTTTAGGCTACCCTCAAAGGCATGCAAAAACACAAGGAGAATCTAAAAAATAAAAATGAAAGTTTAGAGAAACAAGCTATATTATTAGTTCTTGATTATATGATTAAGATGTTTGAATCATCCTTATATGACATGTTTAATAATAGAGTCTTCATTTGGTGTCAAATTTTACCCAAAAACTACTAGTTTATAGAGGGTGATTGAGAAGAAATCCATGGTCAGAGGAGAAGAGTTCACTTTTCAAAAGGTGAAACCATTTGTTGGCTTGACTCTAGTAGGAGGATAAAAACCAAGAGAAAGACTTATTTTTGAGGAAAATTTTATTTAATTGGCCCAAGCACAATCATACCAACTATAGGCTACCCTTAAAGGCATGAAAAAACATAAGGAGAATCTACAAAAGCAAAATGAAAATTTAGAGAAACAAGCTATATTGTCAGTTCTTGATTCTATGATTAAGATGTTTGAATCATCCTTTTATGACATGTTTAATTATATAAAGTTAATAAGGTATAGATATAATGTATTGTGCCAACAATATGCAAAAACCAAAATATTAATAACCTAATGGTAAAATTAAAGAGATAAAATGAAATAATTGACCAACATCTTTATGGAAGATCAAATCCCTAGTTTCAAGACCATTAGCCTAGCTCATCTCAACACATTAATGGGATTGATTATCAATAATATCAAGGGTTTGAGCACATGGTCTAAATATTTGGAAGGTCTCCTTAAGGATGACAAAGAACTACTAAATAAGATGAAACACTTCTAGGGGACCATGATCACAAAACCAACTACACTCAGCTCCATGGGCTTCATCATGGATGAAGAATTCAAACATAAAACCACCCTAGTCATGAAATAAATTAGGATCAAAAGCCATGGAAAATTTGGATTAGATAATAATAAGGTTATGGATATGACCCTAACAATAGAGGAAAAAATTATTGAAGCAAGGAGCATTAAATAATCCTTGGGAAGAAATTTTAGATACCTTACAAACTTTACATACCAAGAATATGAGCACTTCATGGATATTTTTTTTAACCTCAAGTTGATTTATGAGTAGCATGAGAATTAAATGAATGTTCTTCAATACAATTAGGGGACTACATTGATGTAGGGCCCTCAAATCTAGTTAATAATATTAATTTTTGTAGAAGCTTTGTAATATTTTGAAAATAGAATATTCTTATTATAAAGGCATGTGAAACTTGTAAACCGCATTTCCTATAGGTCATTCCATTAGGAAAAATCTATTGTATTCTATAACTTTGTAAAAAAAAGGTAGTTGTTATTACAATTATACTTTTGTAATTGGATATAATTGATCAACATACTTCCTTACCTTCTATAAAATGAGTATTTTCAATTGTAATAGAGGAGGGAGTTCATAGAGCCAAGAGATAATTGTAATTTTTGAGTAACTAATATAAGAAATGAATTCTAAAAAGTTTATCCATATTTTCTTGTCTTTTGTTATCATGGATTCTCTCTCACTTGTTTGTCCTAATTTCTAGATTTAATGAGTTCTGATCAAATTCCTGATGTGTATATTTTTAATTCAGAGTGGTTAACTTTTTCTAATGTTTGATTAATTGAAATTTTTAGGTTCATTTCATTTGATTGCTCTTGTTTCATTTGGGCTAATGATGTTTGCTTACAGGGGTAAATATTTAAAGTGAACTAGACTCTTATTTACATTATTTCACACCATCCTTAGATGTTTTCCTAATGTCTGCTATAATTTGATCTTATGATACATCATGTCATACATTGGTTAAGTACATGCCTAGATGATATTTTAACTTTATCATGATACTTGGAATGAAGATCAACAACATTTCTTCTCTCGCTTACATTTCATTTTGGTCTTTTTTTCTAACCATATCAATATAGCTTATCTTTCATTGTAAATACCCATCTTAGATTAATATTTAGATTAGTTCTTGATCATATTTCACCATTCTCAGCATAACATACTTTATATTTTACATAGACTAAAATTTTGCTATGGTGGCTTCCAACCACCAAATACTATAAATATTGTGAAATAGTCCACTTGATTTTCTTCTATTTCATTAAAAAATATTAGGATTATCACAACTTGTAACTCATACACTGAATTGTTATAATCCTAAATTGAGAAGTGTTCCTTAACACTCTAGGTACCTATGATACATATTCCAGCATCAACACCCCACTAGGTTACCCAAGAGTTACATAATTTTTTAAAGTCTAAATGGTTTAACTATAAAATCACTTATAGCTATATGTAAAATAATTTTATGACTGATAAATGTATCTTGAGAATTAAATGTAGAAATCTATTGACACACTGGTTAATAAAATGATCCATATAGTTTTAAATCAGCCCATAACATATTAACAGATGATTATTTCTCATAAAATGAATAGTGGAAGGAATCAAGTATAATAAATCATTGATATAATCCACATGATATCTATAAATAATCATATAATTAATTTTGTCATAATATTCTTAATTAATTACAAATCACATATCCACTATTATGTTGAATATCCATCAAATAATAATGTAATACATATTACATTTCAATAAAAAATCAAATATATAACATAGTATTTACAATAGCCAAAATGAGCATCACAAGTAACTCAATGATTTGTGTGTGTGTGTGTGTGTGTGTGTGTGTGTGTGTGTGTGTGTGTGTGTGTGTGTGTGTGTGTGTGTGTGTGTGTGTGTGTGTGTGTGTGTGTGTGTGTGTGTGTGTGTGTGTGTGTGTGTGTGTGTGTGCGTGTGCGTGCGTGCGTGCGTGCATGCGTGTGCACGCGTGTGCGTCCATGATTATGATTCCCAAATTATTGAATAGTTGAACAAAGGGAGAGAATCATCTATGTGTATTATCTCCAACCATAGATCATTAGTCTCTCAGAGACCTACCCAATGGGAGTGGCCATTCCATTTAAGTATGGGTAGATAAGAACATTATACATATCAAAAAATAAATTGTAACCTATGTGTATAAAATCAATAGTACATGTAGTATTCACATAGACTATGGAAACTAATCCTGTATCTAATATGACAACAACATACACATGTGAACTAGAAATTATAGTGGAGTGAAAATGTCTCAAGTATAATATTACTTTATCCAATGTTTTTCATATATAAATTAGATGTCACATTGATATGAGACAATTCAACTCACACAAAATCTTTGATAATTAATCATAAACTATCAGATGATATCAAGGGGTAGACATATTAGTTGTAAGTTATCACCCTCATATATTTATCACTAGTTATCACATGAAACATGCCATTAATTTAACATAGATAAATTATGGTAATTATGTAAATTTTAGCATATGCCAATTCATGCATTTATGTAATGAAAGATATAAACAATCATCATTATAATAATCTCTTTGTTTCCAATAACTTAAACTTATCAATGTTATGTATTGGTTCTTGAAATGAACTATACTTTAATTAAAACATGCATAATTTTCTAATAGACAATGTTCAAGATTACTTACACTATATCAAATATTCAACTTAAATTATTTTCATAAATCATTAAATGATCTAAGGTCTGATAGTATCTACTCAATATAACTCAAATAAGATCCAAAAATATCCCTTAAATAAAATCAAGTCTCTAATCTTCCCTTAAAAAATTATCTCATCTTATTTCATTGTGTATTATTATACAAAAAAATCTCATATATTAATTGATATAGGTTACATCCAAAATATTTTTAATAAGCACAATTTTCCCTATTGATTTCATATAATAAAGAGTCATTACAAATAATATAATATCTAAAAAATGTGTATATTATATACATAAGTTTACTCTTCACAACTGTACTTGTTAAGATCCTATTACTATTCATACAACCTATGGAAAATCATCCTCATCAATAACATAGTCACTTTTATTTTCATACTCAAAATTTCCCCTTTATAACATACAAATTTACTAAGTCATTTAAGAGGAGACAAGTATAAATAATCAACTATATATAATAGTGTTTTATTAACCCCTGAATTTTATTCATAAATAAATGTGTCCAATTCCCATTTAGGTCATCACTACTAACACTATCAAAGTTTCTTAACTTCCTAAAGTTATAAAAGAAATAAGTTAAGTTTTGAAGCTTAGTTAAGGTACTAAAATATACAATTTGATCACATTTATTTTACAGGTAGTCATATGTATTAATTTATATAAATATACAAATGAATATATTTAAATACATATATATGTATATATATATATATATATATATTTCTCAAACAAGATAAAACCAATAAATTAGTACATGTTATTACATAGTTTGCATATCTCCACATAAGAGATACTGGTAAAACAAATTACAACCATAGGCCTATTATTTAATAAATGTCTTCCTAATATCCTCAAATATATTTATCACATATTCCTTAATTCCTTTGTAAAAATTTCATTGTAATATTTTTGTGTTTATATACATCATGACACATGCATAGGTTCTAAATTATAAATTCAAATAAGATGTATTCAGATTTTTTTATCCATTTTCATTCATATTCAAACACACATAATTATAAAACCAAACCCTCTAAATTATGTAACAAATAATTTTGTTTAACGTATACATCGATTTTGATAATTTAAAACAAGTCCCTAAATCTATATAAGTTTGGTGGGTTTCAAAGAAACAACATTTTATTGCTAGTTGAACCAATACTTAGTCTAGGATGAAGTAAACATATAGGGTTTATTAAATACTAGGATTAAATTGACTCTAACTATAATATGACAGCCA
Organism: Torreya grandis; assembly: GCA_037957365.1. Taxonomy (NCBI): domain Eukaryota; kingdom Viridiplantae; phylum Streptophyta; class Pinopsida; order Cupressales; family Taxaceae; genus Torreya; species Torreya grandis. The sequence goes on from JARHVA010001199.1 coordinate 1,131,742, forward strand.
ATAACCTTTTAATTATGCTCAAATCAATCATTTATAATGAATAAAACTCACATAAGAGATTTGTCAATTAATAAACTTTTTTATTAATAGGAAAAGGCTCAATATCATTTTTATAAGCCTCGAGATGGAATCAAAATTTTTCCCTATGTCTATAAATATGATGCCTTATTTTTTTTCATAAAAATTTCTACCAATAAATGAAACTAAATAGGGTTTACATTAACTTAGGTCTAACATTTATTAGTTTTGTGCATAAAGAGCTCTAAAACTTCAATGCAAAAACCCTTTCATTCTCTATACACAAATTTAAATTTTTATTTGCATAGTTATAAAAATATCCATCATTCCAATTGTAAACATTAGTAGCCTCTTTATCATTTTGCCAAAATATCATTTCTTTTCCTCAATTGTGTTACCATTTTCTTATATTGCTATCTTATTATTTTTTCCCAAACCCCATGCACATTTCACATGACCTGGTAATTCTCCTAAAACTTTAATAGTTCACCATCATGAAACTTTAATTCATCAATGCATGAATACACCCATTGGACACTAACATGAAATAATAAATTTTTATTTCATCATGTCATCTAAATGAAACCTCAATATTTCCAAATGGTGAAGTCAACTCCAATATAATATAAAAAAATAAACCTAATTCCTTTATGTGGTTACCAAATAATCTAATATCTTCCCTTTGAACTTCATTATATATTTAATTAAACATAACCAAAAAATAATAGAAAGTTCCAAAGTTATTTATTAATTAAAATATTTTGGGTTATTTCACCCTAATTTCCCCTCTTTATTCCACTACAAAGGGACAACAACAAAATAATCAATCAATACCAATAAATACTCAACTTATACCCACTAGATAGCACTTCAAGGTTAACACAATATATTTTAGTTCCTATAAATATTTTAAGAAACACAAATAGAAAATTCAAGGAACACACATATTATTCTAATAAAAACAAGTGATGAACTCAAAAAATGTAAACATACCTCATTCACTACAAGGACAAACAATGCAAGACACATTCATCATTTAATTAGAATTATAATTAACATTCATTTCACCTAAGAAACAAGAACGTAGTGTGTGTAGGTTTAACTTAATTATCTCAATTCCAATGTTGGTATCTTTACCCCCTCTTTGATGATATTATCCATTTTTTCCACTTGTGAGGGTGGAATAGTCCTATAACCATTTCGATCAAACAAAAAGTAGTTAGTTTGATATTATAACAAATAATCAATATACAACCATCAATAAAATTTTGTAATGCAAATAATTTATAATAAAATAATAGTAAACATGATCATATAACATAGTATGAACATATCAAAATGTTCTCCAACATAATAATTGATTACAAATAAATAATATGGTTGTCAATAATTAAACATACATAACCATATTAGACATAAAAATTAGAACTATAAATCACTATTTCCATAATCTATAGTAATTCTTAAGTAGTTATTTAGATTGAGACATGATGTGACATCCTTCCCCTCTAAAATAGGTAATCATCCTAATGAATTTTATTTAAAAAAATAGTTAAAGAAATAAAAATAATGTTCAGTATAAAAATCATTTAAATAGATGATGAAACAACCTCAAGAATTCTTCATGATCTTCTCATGTAGCACTATCTTTAGAATATTGGTCCCATTGGACCTTGCATTGTGATAATTATATATTGCTCAAGATAATATTTAGAGTATAAATTATTTTTATTGGTTCTAATATGGACATAATTGGATATAGAACATGTAATGCATTTTAGTGTAAAACATGAAAATGATCAACTATATAGTTTTTAAGATACGATACATGAAAAACATTATTTATTTGATTTAAATTTGGTGGAAATGAGAGTATATATGATATAATATTAATCATTTATATAACATCAAAGGGTCCCACATATCTAAGTGATAATTTTGTTGAGTTTTAAAACATAATAACACAATTTTGGAGTTTGAATCATATAATTTTTTATCTCCAACTGAGAATTACCTTCTTTTTATTTTTAGATTAGCATAAATTTTTATAGAATATCATTATATTTAGCTAATATTTTTCTTATTAAATTTAATTATTATTCCATTTATATTTGCATATTAAGTCCAAATACCACTCTATATTTTAATTTGTGTTAGATAATTGGTGTCATGCACCTACTACCATATAATGCCTCAAAATGAACCATAATAAAATCTATTTGGAATGATTATTTATAATCAAATTCAACCAATGGTATGTATTCCTCCCATTTTTATTTTTGGTCTATGTAATAGATCCTAAAAATAGCCTCCAAAACATGATTACTATATCTATTTTCCCATTTTTCTTATAGATGGTAAGTTGTACTAAATTTTAGCTATGTTCCTAAAGTTGAATTGAGAGTTTGCCAAAACCATGAGGTGATCCTAGGGTCTCTATTCAAAATGATATTTTCTTGAAACCTATGTAATTTATAAACCTCTTTCACAAACCTTTTAACAAGATTGATACATCATCTATCAAATTACCTATAATGAAGTGAGCTACCTTGGTAGGTTTACCCACAACTACTAAAATCATGTCATGATAGTTTCTATACATAGGCAATCCTTGAACAAAGTCTATGCTAATAAATTTTGACTTCCATTATGGTATGGAAGGAAGGTATAACAACACATTAGGATGCATTTTTCAACTTTAACAAGCTAACACCAATCATCTAGACATAAATTTTATCATATTATTTTTTATTCCCTTCTATAAATATAATGGTATTAATTATATTAAGTGAATATGGAGCATTCTAAAATTCATTTATCATAATATTACTTAAATTTTTGCTATCAGGTACATATATTCTACCATTATACCTCAAAATCCCATCATTATAAAATTAAAATACATAATATCTATGATCTTGGGAATCCTTATCCAATATTGTCTCAACATGTTCATAGAATTCATCCCTAGGTGAAAACTTTACTACCTGATCTCAAAAAGTACTTATTATGGATAAAGTCATGATGTACATTCTATGACTTAAGGGATTCATCACTTTGTTCTCTTTTACCTTAATGTAATTAATGTTAAAATAATATTTTGACCAAAACATTAACCACTACCTTTGATGAACATTAAGGTCAGGTTGGGTAAATATATACTTGAGTCCTAAGTTATTAGTTTTAAGCTAAAAAGGCTTTCCTAATAAATAATGCCTCCAAATTTGTAAAGTATGAACTATGAAAAATAGTTAACGAGGAACATAGTTTTCCTCATAAGGTTTAAATTTACTTGATTCATAGGCTAAAGCCAAACCATATTTCATACTAACTCCTCCTAAAGCATCTCTTGATGCATTTGTTATAACTTCAAAATGACCATTTGGAATAAGAATTCATAACACAGGGGCTGAAGTAAGATTATTTTCAAAACCTAAAAGGATTATTCACACTTATCATAAAAAATAAAATTATTCTATCTTTTTGAAAGATATTTTATTTAATTAGCTATCTTAGAGAATTTTGGTACAAGATTCCTATAGTAATTGTTGACCAGTTTGACTTTTAGGTCAAAATAGGGCACCCCTAGTAAAAAACATAATTTTTAGGATATAAGGGGTTATAATATATTTAAATAAAGTGTTTTATGACTAAATTAATGTCAATTTATGTTATAATAACTTTGGTCATTAGTTATCTATGTCTATTTAACATTTTGAGTTATTTTAAGGGGTTAAATAGGTGTATTTAATGCTTTATATGGGTTTATTGGGAAATGTGTAAGTTAAAGATTATAATTTCACATTAAATTTATATTAATAATTATTTATTGACTGTTAATAACTGAATATTTAAGGTTTTATATAATAAAGGATAGTTTTATAATGAAAAAGGAAGATTTGGGCACTTGTATAGTCTCCTTGGGAGGTGTGCCATGTGGGAGAGGGTAAATGGATGTAATTTCATATTTATTAACTAAAATACACACTTTTAATTACTTAAAATTTCCATTTATAGCTCAAAACCATTCTATCTTTTTTCTAGCCTTCTTGGCATAAAGAAGTGACTTGTAGGTTCTTGCTTGGTATGAACAACATAGGTGGTTTCAAGAAGAATGATTTTGGGAGGTTTTTATATACTAATATACCTTAATTTTAATATATTTATCTTTAATATTGGTGTTATTGTCTATATGAATCATACATTTGAAGTTCATCCTCCAAAAATACCTACTCATTCATGCACCCTTCAAGTTTTACCTTGGTTTGAATAATTTTGTATGGTCAGATGTTAATTTTATTTCCATAGTATTTTAAAATAATTATATAATACTTAACATGCTTGGTTTAAATTTTGGATTGGATTTGACATGCTAATCATCTCAATTTGTAGAAAGATATAATTTTCTAAGTTTTGGGAAATTTTCATAATCTCCAGGAGTTTTATGCTTTGGTCATAGTTTAAAAATATTGATTTTGGTTCATTATCACATTTTAAAAGTTATATAAACCTCAATTCACCTTTTATCATCTTACTCCAAGAAAACATCTAATGATTGGCAGTCATACATTACCCATACATGTACTTTACATACTAAACCCAATCAATGCACCTAAAAGAGCTTGAAATAATGTCATGATGTAATAGGGACCTGAGTAGTGATTTAAAATTCCTTGATATGTGTATATCACATTTATAATTTTGGATATGTATATAGAACCCATTGAAGGCCATTTACCATATTCACTGTCCATAGCTACTTTTGCTACTTGCACCTTGAAAGACCTCCTATAGGTGGCTTAGTAGAGAGTTGTAATAATCATCTTGAAAGTGTGGAACAAGTGTTTAAAACCTTATTGATGTCATGGTAGGATATAAACGTCATTATGAGCATGTTCAAGGTGTTACATGGTTCAACAAAGCTAATGATGTTCCCAAAAAGATAATGACTAAGATTCAGGTCATAAGTCCCCAAAAGGTCTAAATAGAGGCCCAGAGGCTTTTTTAAAATGGAATAAAACATGGTTGGTAGGGGTTAAATATATATAATTAAGTGGATGTGATATCCCATAACATAGATAATATCCATACCAAGTAAGGAGTTCAGATAGCATTAGAAGATGTGTTGTTTGAGATCTTGAAAGTGCTCTAAAACACACTAAAAAACTTTAGTAACACCTACAGGCTTGTAAAGACAAATGGCATTTTATCACCTAAAATCAACATTGAAGAAATTTAAATGATTGGGGATAGATAAGTGGATATAATGAGTTCAATATGAATCAAAATTTTCAAGAAAGGTTTGGAATATTCCTTTGCAACCCCTAATACAACCTATATGTATCCCTTTTATGGATAATGCATCTACAACCATGATCATTGACTGTGTTGGTAGTGAGGTGAATTTTCTAGGTGTTAGTGTGTTTCAAACACCAAGTTATTATTTAATCATGTTGTATTGAACATATATTTTTTAATTAGGTTCTAAACATTATGGAAAGTCTAATATTCACAAAAGTACACCTACAACAGGCATGGTAAAAGAGTTGTCACAGTCAAGACAAGGGACTTAGTTTGGTGTTTCCAAGTTCATATGAAGAGAAAAGGTGAGTTTAGAGTGGTGAAATATATTTAAAAAAAACTATATTAATATGATGACTACATTCATGACCTCTAAACAACATAACCACACCTACAACTACCCCTTTTCAAAGCCAAAAGGTAGTCAACTATAGTTATGATAGTCAACAAGGCAGTGAGAAAAGTTGGCACCAAAAAAGTTATAAAGTACATAATAAATAGTATATATGTAATAAAAATATGTATATTATAAATAAAATATTTAAAATTTATTTTAACACCTTTTATCAAGGTTAAGTCATACATATATACCCATAAGTGATGTTTTGTAGCTAGCATAGTCATAGTTGAATACTCAGTTTGACTAAGGAAACATTAGGAGTATGTGGTAAATTAAAATGACAAGGGAGATTGAAACATATAAAAAATTATTATAATTTATTTAGAGTGTTATTTATAACACAAATGATGTAGATAAGAGGGTGTCAAAGGATAATACATAGTCAATTCTAACTATTATATACAAAGTTCATTGCCCAAAGGTCTATCTTGAGCTCTCAGTGCATTTGGAGGGTCAAATCACCTTACCAAGGGATAAAAATTGGTAAATAGTATTAGTATGAGTTTATTAATCTCCTCCATCATTCAAGATGTTTTATAAAATAGGGAAAGTACCCCTATTTTATCTCAGATAGGGGGCACTTTCCCCATACATGAAACTTGCAAACCTTGAAGCTTGGAAGAAAAGGAGTGAAAAAAGGTTGATTTGACATTATTAAAAGGTTTTTAAAGTTTGATTAGACCAAAAAAAACATGCAAAACAAATAAATATCTTGGTAAAAGACACAAGATACCCCATACACCAAGGTTTGTTGGTAAACCTAGTGAGTAAAGAATAATTGTAATGCCCAAATGAAGGGTCATATGAATTTCTAACCATAGGTGGATTTTAAAAATGAATGATAATTTTTTGGTAGGTCATACTAGATGTTTTTATTATATTTTAATGTAGGGAAGGCATAAAATAAACAATTTTGGGTCTAAACATATAAACAAGCTTACTAGACATGGCTAGGTCATGGAGCTAAATGGGACCTCAACTTATTTTACAACATGAGGTGAGAATTAAAATAAATTGGATCATGTTTTTTGGGGTAAATTAAGATTTTTTAAATCTTTTGGGAGTCAAGGAAATCATCAAAAGATCCATTTTTGGTCCAAAACCAACTCAGACTAGTATAAGATGGTTAAAACAAGCATGAGAAGCCAAGTTCCAATACTCATATCTTTCATGGATCTATGCATGGGAGCCAAAGAAGTTATGGAGTATTATAAGGGGTCTTATATTCCATTTTAGTCAAATTTTTCCTCATGTTGGATGTCCCAATTTTATGAAAAATCATTAAGACCAAAAACTAGCCTAAAACCCTTGTAAACCCTTGAAGCAACCAGTTTTGGAAAATAGAGATGCCATATAAGGACATAGTTTTATCATTAAACCTTATTTAAATTTGAGAGGACTCTCTCAGGATACTCCAAATTCTTTTGAGTTGTATGAAATTGTATGGATAAGAGTATAAATAGGATTTTTCTCACTATTTTATGTGTTATAAAGGCTACAAGAGGAGTTAGGAGATGAAAACAAGTTTCAGAGAAATATTTACAATTATAATATCTCCTCATATTAATTTAATTCCATGAAAAATATTCAAAGTTATTAAAATAGGCCCTTAATTTTAGCTAGTCAAATGTAGCATATTGGGCAAGCTTGAGAGAGGGGAAAAAATTCTTCAAGTAAAGTGATTTTAAGGTGCCTCTAATTCTTTCAAGCCCATGTAAGGATTTTGAAATTTCAACCACTTAAGTTTAAAGACTTTAATGAATAATTTAAGACAAATTTGAAGACAAGTGTGCAAGGTGCATGAGAAGGAGGTTTCCTAGAGTGCAGGTGATGATGGCTCTCTTCCAAGTGATTATATAAGACCATGCTAACAACAAACGAATGTATAGGAATATATAATATAAAACCATTATATTTAAATCATTTTACCTACCCTTTACTAGTTACAAGTCACTCAAATAGGGATAATCATGAAGTCATTTTTTGTGCAAGAAAAGGAGTTTTAGGCCACTTTGCATAACTTTGATGACTTGGGTTGACAATTTTTGATCTTGACCTTGCATGGTTAGACCCATATCATATTATCATGCATTTATATCTTATTTTATCATATTTAAAAGTTTCCTTGTGTCCTTTAGACTTCTCTTTCTCTCTCTCTCTCAAACTCTATAAGAATTGGCCATTTTGGCATTATATGGGATGCTCCACTTGAGTATGATGAATCCCCACTCATTTTTATACATTTAAATAAATAAAATGACTAATTTTTACCTATTAATGATTATTATTAAGTGGCTTTCACTTGAATTATGAATTTTGTTTAGTGAATATTATGGATAGCATGTGGTTTCATTCTTTCACCTTGTTTACAGTTAGAAAACTTCTTCTTGCAGGGTATGTGAAGTGTCTTAGGTGATGTGAAATGTTGAGTGAGTTATTATTAGTGACATTAAATTCCTCTTTTTTATTCCTCCTATATTTTTACATTCATCCATGACCTCATAATTTATCATTGATATGAGAAGATGAAGATTAAAGTAGTATATTTTTAGTTTGTTTCTTGGTCTCAAGTGTAGAATGAAATTGGTTGGAAGTCATCAAATTTATTTGGTATATAAACTCATTATTTTATATTTTATTTCAATTATCTCTCTCCCTTTTCACCCCAAAAATTTAGTTATAGGTTCAATCCTAAGTGGTACATCAAGGGAGCTATCCCTATCTAGAGACTCACCTCATTCCTTAGGCTTCCCCCAAGCCTAGAGGTGATTCCATTATGCCACTTACATGATGAAATATTTAAATTTCCTTAAAGAATGAAAATATAAGTGATAATAGTTTTTGGCATGCTTAGTGGAACTCTTGTTTTAAGATTTTGAGGATTTCTGGTGTTGTCCTTCAACACATCGACCTTTGGAGGCATCTTTTCAAGCATTAATGGTGACTCCAAAGACATATCAGTTGGTCAAGCAGCCCAATTTGTCCTTTGAAGATTGATGGTAACATATTTTTTTATGTCCTTGATTTCAATTAAGATTCATGGCTGACCTTGAATTTGAGTTTTATTCTCTACAAGTTGGTGAGACATGTCCATCTTGTCCCATTCCCTATCAATATGAGCAAGTTCTTGGTCAATATTGTTATGATAATTATCAATCCCTATATTATCATATTCAGCCCTATCATTAGTTGTATCAATATTATAACCAGCCTTCTCAATTATTTACCTCTCCTATTCAAACTAGTCCTTGCTCTAATCAACCCATTTCTACCTTCAAATAAGCACTTTTGGGCTATGAAAGGTATATTTTGGAGCTTGATACTCTAAGGGTATATGGTTAAAGGATTCCTAATAATTCCATACATCAAGTGAGAAATATATTAGATTTAATCAAGAAAGAGTGGGAACATATTGAGAGATCCAATTGGTAAAGGCTCACACGTGAGATGCTTGATGTGAGTGGTTTAGTCTCTTCCTTAGAGGATAGGTTAGAATTTCATGAAAGGCAGCCTCACCAAACCTATCAACCTTTATACCCACTTCTATAGGTTCCATATCAGCCATATATGACCCCTAATAATGAGACAAGCCAACCCTATCAAGGCCATCTTCTTCCTAATCAATAAGAGGAGAGTATTGAAATAAAAAGCCTTCTGTTTGAGGCCAATATTGATAGGAAGATTGAGTTAGCTAACATAGATTTGTAGTAGTTTATATTGGCAGAAAAGGAAGTGGATCTCAATCATACCTTTCCTTCTCACATACCATCCCCACTACCTAAAAAAGAGACTCATAATCCCAATGTCCTAAGTTGGAATAAAATAGTAGAGTCATGGGGAAAGAAGGAGGAGAAAAGTCTTTACCAAGAGTGTGAAATTGAGAATACATCTAGTCCTAAAATCCTAGTTGGATCAAGATAATAGAGTCATGGGGTAAGAAATAAGATATAATAATTATATAAGAGTGTGAAGTGGAGAATGGAGTTGATCTTTTTCAAGTCCCTCCCACCCTTCCTCAATAAAATTCTTCTATTCTATGGTAGCCTTCATGTAATCCTTATCTCTATGATGATTCCTATAAATTTCAAGAGAAGCTTTTCCAAGAGAACCTAGCCTAGTAAATACAGAAATTAGAATCAAAGATGAGATTGATAAGTTAAGGTGAGGTGGAAGGTTTAGACCCAAAAGAAGATCCTATTCCTAAATACACCCCATCTCCCCTTCCTTAAGATCTTCCAAAAGAGTATTTCACCTTGCATTCTCAATATGACTTTGATCTCTATATTCCAACTTGACCAAAAAGTTTATCTTTTAATTATCCTATTACCCTTTGGATTTATGGACATGTGGTGTTGGAACCAAATGAGGATTAGCTAGTTGATAAATAAAGAGAACTCTTGCTTGAAGAAAGCCTACCTCCTTGGTAGCTTCATTGGGCTAGATCATTTGATATCAATATACCTAATGTTGGAATCACCATGAATGAGGTTAAATGTATTGAATATTTTGAAAAAAAAAAATTAGATTGTAGTAGCTAAGACACAACTTGAGATCCTTCAAGAGGTCCTAATTATTGAAGAAGAGGTGAGTCCTTGTGTTGAATCTCTTTGCTTGGTTGATGATGAGGAATGTTTTCTTTGTGTTTGAGAACTTATCTTGAGAAAGGAAAATGAAGAGGAACATGATAAATTAATAGATGATAAAGAAGACCTCATAAGTGTTTATGAGGAAGAAATCACCATAGGTACTCCCATTAGTGAATAAAAGGATAATTCACAAGCTTTTGCCTCCATATTTGAGGAGGAAGAAATGATCATTGATTCTTTTCTCACTTTTTAAGATACCATGGATGGAATAAGATAGGTTATTAATCAGACTTTGTATGAATTTTTTTAATTTATGATATCAGGTTATACCCCTCTTCAAGGAGGCTATGATCTAGTCAAAGAAGGAGAAGGTAGCATTGGTACACAAGTAAGTATGCAAAGGGAAATCATCCTTTCAAATATATATTTTTAAAAAGAATATTCATTTGATTATGACATGTTTAAAGTACTAAATATTGGATATCATCCTCTCAATCAGTTGGGAGAAACATTTTATATCCTGAAAGATGGATCAAGCTCTTATTGGCCTTAATCTTCCAAAGAACATGAAACCAATCCTCTTAGAGACATGCCTACTAAGGAGATACAAGTTGATTATGAAATGAAGAGTGGGAACCAACATGAAGTGTGTGAACATGTGAAAAAGGAATATGTATTCATTGGGGATCTATTCAAGGATGATCTACTTGATATCAGATCAAGTGAAGTGCTAAAGAAGAGGTCTGATCCATAAATCATTCAATTCAAAGAGAAGCATCTTTGGTACTCTATTTCATCTCATCATGAATATGATTCAATACGTATAAAATATATTTTTTTAGTTGTTATTTTTTCATAATATGTTGTTTCCCTATTCCTCTAAGTGTTTATACATATGTGTGTGTCTTGTATGTTTACTTTCTTGGTTGTGTGCCCTTTTTCCTTTGTGTGGTTGGGGTAGTCACTAGTTGTCCTGTGTTGATAAAATTTGAGTCAATGGTAAATGTTTATTTGTTTTTCTTAGTGCTTATATGACTCCATAATCCCAATATACTAATAAAGCTATTGGTCTATTTAGTATACCAGGCATACTACCCCTATGAGTCACCAATTTATTGACTAATTTTGACTTTTAGGTCAAAATAGGGCACCCCTAATAAAAATTATAATTTTAAGAATATAATGGGGTATAATATATTTTAATAAGTTTTTTATAATGTTAATTTATGTTATAATAAATTTGGTTATTAGTTCTCTAGGTCTATTTATCATTTTGAGTCCTTTTAAGTGGTCAAATAGATGCATTTAATATTTTGTACAAGTTTATTGGGAAATTTTTAAGTTTAAAATGTTGATTTAATGTGAAATTTGTCATGTTAAATCTTTATTTACTGTTATGAACTTAATATTGAAGGTTGTGTATAAGAAAGGATAGTTTAATAGTGAAAAAGGAAGATTTGGGCACTTGTACGACCTCCTTAGGAGGTGTGCCATGTGGGAGAGGGTAAATGGATGTAATTTAACCTTACCTAACTAAAACCCAAATTTTTAATACTTGAAATTTCCATTTATATCTCAAAACCATTCTATCAATTTTCTAGCCTTTTTAGCATAAGGAAGTGACTTGCAAGTTCTTATTTGGTACGAGCAACACAAGTGGTTTTAGGAAGAATGATTTTGGGAGGTTGTTATAAACAATGATAAATTAATTTTAATATATGTATCTTTAATATTGGTGGATTGAGATTTATGAATCATCCATTTGAATTTTAGCCTCCAAACTTGCCTTCTCATCCATGCACCCTTCAAATTTTGCCTTGGTTTGTGCAATTTCATACAAATTAGATGATAAGTTTGTTTATATACGATATTCACATATTTATATAACACTTATAATTCTTGGTTTCAGGTTAGGAGTAGATTCTCCATGCTAATCATCTCAATTTATAGAAAGATATATGTTTCTAAGTTTTGCGCAATTTTCATCATCTCCAAGAGTTTTATACTTTATTCATGATTTCAAAATATGGATATTGGTTAATTATAATGTTAAATAATTATATAAAATTACCTTCACGTTTAATATTATTTCTCTAAGAAAAAATCTCATGGTTGGCAATCATACATTACACATACACATAATTTGCAAACTAAACCTAGTCAATGCACCTACAGGAGCCTGAAACAATGTCATGATGGAATAAGGACCTAAGTAGTGATTTAAAACTCCTTGATCTATTGATATTACATTTAGAAGTTTTTATATTAATATATAACCCACTAAAGGCCATTTTCCATGTTCAATGTCCATAGTTGCTTTTGATGCCTGCACCTTGAAAGACCACCTACAGGTGGCTTAGAAGAGAGTTGGGGTCATCATATTGAAAGTGTGGAACAAGTGTTTAAAAAATTATTGAAGGCATGGTAGGATAAAATATTCATTATTAGCATGTTTAAGGTGTTACATGGTTAAAAAAAGCTAAAGACATTCCTAAAAAGACAATGACTAAGATTCAGGTCATAAGTCCCCAAAAGGTCTAAATAGAGGCCTAGAGGCTTGTAAAAATGGAATAAAACATGGTTAGTAGGGATTAGATACATATAATTAGGTGGATGTAATATCCCCTAACATAGATAATATCCATGTGAAGTAAGGATGTTAGATAACATTAGAAGATGTGTTGTTTGAGATCTCAAAAGTGCTTTAAAACACACTAAAAAACTTCAATAACACCTACAAGCTTATAGAGACAAATGGCTTTTTGTCACCTAAAAGTAACATTGAATAAATTTAAATGGTTGGGTATAGTTAAGTGGATATATTTATTTCAATATAAATAAAATTTATTAGTAAAGGATTGGAATATGCCTTTGAAACCCCTAAGACAACCTACATCTATCCCTTGTATGAATAATGCATCTACAACCATGATCATTGACTGTGTTGGTAGTGAGGTGAAGTTTATAGGTATTGGTGTGTTTTCAAACACAAATTTATTAGTTAATAATGGTATTTTGATCATATAGGTTTGAATGAGGTTCAAAAAAGTGTATGGAAAGTCTAATATTCACAAAGTACACCTACAGTAGGTAGGGTAAAAGAGTTGTCACAATCAAGACAAGGGACTTAGTTTGGCATTTCCAAGTGAATTTAAAGAGAAAAGGTAAGGTTATAATGGTGAAAAATACTAAAAAAAACTCTATTAATATGGTGAATACCTTAATTAACTCTAAAAAAACAACCACACCTATATTTTCCCCCTTTCAAAGCCAAAAGACACAATTAGTTATAGTTATGATAGTCAATAGGGCAGTGAGCAAACTTGGCACCAAACAAGTTGAAAAGTTAATAATATAGGGTATATATGTAATAAAAATAATTATATGAAAAATTAAATATGTAAAATGTATTATAACACCATTTTTAAAGGTCAAGTCATACATATATACCCATAGGTGACATTTTGCAGCCAACACAGTCATAGTTGAATACTCAGTTTGATTGAGTAAAGAAACATTAGGAGTATGTGGTAAATTAGAATGATAAGGGATATTAAAATATAAAAAACATTTTTATAATTTATTTTAAGTTTTCTCTATAACATAAATCATGTAGATAAGAGAGTGTCAAAGGATAATACACATTTAATTCTAATTGTCATATACAAAGTTCATTTCCCAAAGGTTTATCTTGAGCTCCTAGTGTATTTAGAGGGTAAAATCACCTTAACAAGGGATAAAAATTGGTACATAGTATGAATATTAGTTTATTAATCTCCTCAACCATTAAATAGGTTTTATAAAATAGGCTAAGTACACCCTATTTTGTCTTAGACAGGGGGTACTTTCCCCATACATGAAACTTGCAAATCTTGAATCTTGGAAGCAAAGGAGTGAACAAAGGTTTATTTAACATTATATAAAGGTGTTTAAAGCTAAATTAAACCCAAAAAAAACATTTTAAACCAATAAATATCATGGGAAAACAAGTAGGGTACCCTGTACATGAAGGTTTATCGATAAACCTAGTGAGCGAAGAATAAACCTAATGCCCAAATGAAGGGTGATATGCATTTATAACCATAGATGAATTTTAAAAATGAATAAGACTTGTTTTTTAGTTACATAAAAATGTGTATATGATATTATAATTTATGTAAGACATCAAATAGACCATTTTGGGTCTAAACATACAAAAAGGCTTACTAGACATGGCTAGGTCTTGGAACCAAATGGGACCTTAACTTCTTTTACAGCATGACGTGAGAATTTTAATCCATTGAATAATGTTTTTGGGGTTCATTTATATGTGGTTAAATATTTTTAGAGTCAATGAAATCATTAGGAGATCCATTTTTTATCCAAAACCAAATTAGACATGTATAAGATGGTTAAAATAAACACAAGAAGCCAAGTTCCAATGTTCATATCTTTCATGGAGATATGCATGGGAGACAAAGGAGTTATGGGGTGTTATTAGGGGTGATAAAAGACATTTTAGTGATTTTTTTTTTCAATTTATATGTCCCAAATTTATTTAAAAAAAAATTAAGACCAAAAACTAGCCTAAAACCATTGTAAACCTGTAAAGGAACCAATTTTGGAAAATAGGGTTGGATATGCCATATAAGGACATATTTTTCTCATGAAACCTTTTTAAACTTAGATATAACTCTCTCAAGATAAGCCACATGCTTTTGAGTTGTACAAAATTGTATGGACAAGAGCAAAAATAGGATTTTTCTCACTATTTTATGTATTATGTAGGTTAAAAGAGGAGTTAGGAGATGAAACCAATTTTAAGAGAAATATTTATAATCATATTCATCTAATTAAATTTAAAATATTCTAAGTGCTTCAACTATGCCCTTACTTTTAGCTAGTCAAATCTGACATATTAGGCAAGATAGAGAAAAGGGAAGAAATATTTAATTAAAGTGATTTTAAGGTGCCCATAATGCTTCCCAAGACATGAATGGTTTCAACACATGTAAAACACTATATTTTATGGAATTTAATGAATAATTGAATCCAAATTTGAAGACAAGTGTGCAAGGTGCATGAGAAGGAGGTTTCCTAGAGTGCAGGTGATGATGGCTCTCTTTTAGGTGTTTCTAAAAGACCAAGCATGGAACCAATGAATGAAGAGGTATGTATGATATCATCCCATTAGATTAAAATCATTGGACATACCTTTCATTATTTACAAGTCACTCAAACAAGCCTAATTATGAAGGTAGTTTTTATATATAAGAAAAGGAGTTTTAGACCACTTTGCATAACTTTGATGACTTGGGTTGACACTTTCTACTCCTGACCTTGTATGTTTTAACCCATGTCTTTTTATCATGCATGGACAACTAATTTTATCATATTCAAAAGTGTCATTATGACCCTTGGACTCTCTCTCTCTCTCTCTCTCTCTCTCTCTCTCTCTCTCTCTCTCTCTCTCTCTCTCTCTCTCTCTCTCTCTCTCTCTCTCTCTCTCTCTCTCTCTCTCTCTCTCTCTCTCTCTCTCCCTCTCCCTCTCTCTCTCTCTCTCTCTCTCTCTCTCTCTCTCTCTCTAAGATTTGGCCATTTTGGCATTATATGGGATGCTCAACCTGAGTATGGTGAATCCATACTCATTTATATACCATTTGATTAATAAAATTACTAAGCGTTACCTCTTCATGATTTTTCATAATTGTCTTTCACTTGAATTATGAATCTTGTTTAGTGAATACTATGGATTCCTAGCATGTGGTCTCATTCTTTCACCTTTTTTGCATTTGGAAAAATTGTTCTTACAAAGCATGTGAAGTGTTGTAGGGTATGTGAAATTTTGAGTGAGTTATTCTTTTAATTAGTTCCATTTAAGGCATCTTGTTTATTCGTCATAGCTTTGCACATTCATCCATGACCTCACAATGTAGCATTGATGTGAGAAGATGAAGATTGAAGTATTGTATTTTTAGTTTGTTTCTTGGTCTCAAGTGTAGAATTAAATTGATTGAAAGTCATAAAATTGATTTGGTGTATCACTTCCTTAGTTTAGATTTGATTTTATTTATCTCTCTCCCTTTTCAACCCTGAAAGTTAGTTGTAGGTTCAATCCTGAGTGGTATGTCAAGGGAGACAGCCCTATCTAGAGACTCACATCATTCCTTAGGATACCCACAAGCCTAGAGGTGATTCCATTGTGTCACTTGGATGAGGAGAGCTTTGAATATCCTCAAAGGGTGCAAATCCAAGTGACAATAGTAACCTAATAAACCCATGAAATTACATGCCTTAGGCACATTTTTGGGTGTTGTCCAGTCCATAATGGATCTAATATTAGCTAGATCCATTAAAATTCCTTCTACAGAGGTAATGTACCCCAAGTATTGTACTTTTATTTGAAAAAAATCACACTTAAATAACTTCCCATATATTTTATGCTTTCACAACCATTGAAATACTAAACTCAAATGAACAACATCTTCTTATTCATTGTTATAATAGATGATAATATCATTGGGAAAATAAACCCAGTGATGATATTCTAGAGGTAAGTGAGCTGATTTTTAGAAGAAGGATGTCTCAGGTTCCATTCCCTAGGATGACCACTTTTTAGTGTTTTTCCCACACTAAGCTATGATAGGCTATTCATGAAAATTATCCACAATGTATTTCACTACTGACTTGGTGTTTAATGTGATGGGGGTTGGCATGTGGCTTGAAAGCTATGTTTAATATGATGAGGCAAGTCTAGATTTCATAGATAGGGATATTATTCACCATTGGTTTTGGCATTCTAATTACAAAAATGTTTATATTTCTTTGTCTAATTCAAAAATACTAATACCCAAAAAATTTAACCTAACGATGATAGCCTAGTGGTGAATGAGTTAAATGTTAGAAGTGGGAGGTCTCAGGGTCCATTCAATAGGATGACAACTCTATAGAATCATTTTCACACTAAGATATGGTGGATTATTCATGAAATGGGCTACTGACTTAGTGTTTAATGCAATGGGGGTTAACATGTGGCTTGAAAATTATGTTCAATACAATGAGGCAAGTTCACAGTTCATGGCTAGGCATACTATTCACCACTAGTTTGGGAATTTTTGTTACAAAAATGTCTATGGTTTTGGTTCTATTTCAAAAATCCAAATAACTAAAATTTTAGCTAATTAAATTTAGAAGGATTGGTGAAGTGGTTTGGTTATTCCCAGCCCACTGACTTTCAAATCTCATAAGCTATTTATAGGATGGATGTGGTCATTTACTTATTGGTTTCAAATGTGATCAAGTGTTATCCATTTATAATGGTTCAATATTTATTTTAGGGATTTATCCCCCAGTTAGTGCCCTAGAACTGGTTGTAGCTCTGGTCAAAAGCTAATACCAAACAAAAAAATATATCATTGAGAAAGTGGTGCAATGAAATATTTAGTGTCTGTAGCTTTATTCTTATAATGGTTTCTCTATTTTATAGGCTTATATCCTTCCTTGAATTTTTTTAAAATATGAAATATGGAAATTATACTTAAAACCTTTAAAATGAATTATAAAATCATAGTCATCTTGCACCATCCATTCCACATGTTTTATATCCCTTATTTACTTGGAAACTTTAAGAGAACTAAGAAATCTATATTTAAACCCTAGTTTTGGTCTTATTATTTTTACCACTCCTCTTAAAAATGGAATGGATTATAATTTATAATTTTTAAATACTTATATAAATTTTTAATCTTGTTTCAACCATTACACAATTCATAAAATCCTTCCTAAATTCTAATTCAATGAAAGGCTGAAATTTGCATTTAGTACCCTATTAGAGGTCTTACCTATAGGTCTATCATTTTTCCTTTAGAATTAAATATTATATAATTAATTTTAAACCTTAAATACACCTTATGAATAATAAGTAACAAAATTACACCATCTTATTGACTTTAATTTACAAGGAAAAGTGAGAACATTAGCTCATAGCCCTGTTTTTAAGTCTAACACAGGGTTTACCTCTTACACAATCACATATAATTAATATTATAATAATAATTAAGACATACAAACTTTTTTTATATTATTAAAATACCCATATATTAGTCACATACTAAATTTCAAAGGATTTGGATTTATAGTTTGAGATAATAATTAGTTTCCCCATCTAAAACCCTATTTTCCTAGCAACCTATAGGGCTATTTGACACAATTAATTATAAATTGACTTGTTGAACTAAAAGTATTTAAAAACCACTTTAATACACTTTTATTAACCTTATATTTCCTATATAATTTTTTTTTTGTTTTTTCATTGTTTTTTTGTCTTGGAAACTCAAATTTTCTCTCTTAAATCATGATTTAGGGTTTGCTTGTTTGTAGGCAGGCCAAGAGCTAAAAGTTTGCATTTTAAAGATATAAAATGTGTATAATGAGTGGGATATCATATATAAATATGTATCTTACTTATACAACTTAAAATTTCACCTAATAAATTAAAATAATGATGTTACAAATTATGTTCTTGACTGTAGTCTCTATGTCTAGACTATAAACTTTGTTTTTCCATTCTAAATCATAAGAAACAATTATGAAATATTTTAAAAAATAATTAACATGTGTATCATGTATTTATACAAGAAAATAATTCAAATTCACACATAAACTATGTCAAATATATTTATTTCTTATGTTTTTACCACTTTTACAAATATAGACCTTGTTCTTATATAGAATTGCACTTGCAAATAGCCTCTAAATTAGCTTTTCTACTTATTTTTATAGAATTTTGAGCTTCTCTATATGTGGGTCAACCTACAAATAATTTAATAAAATAGAAAAACTTGGATTATTATCATAAAAAATTCTCAACCACTCCTAAACTTTATCAGTATGCCTTATTTAGCCTCTTATCCTATGTTGGATGAAGCTTCTCAAGGTAAAAACATGATTCTCAACCAATACTATAGACACCTAAATTTCATTTAGTGTTGAAATGAACCTAAAATCTATTTAATAATTCATCACACCTTCCTCCAAATTTAAATAATTAAGTTAAAATTTTTAATTATGCACACTTTAAATACTTATTTTAAATATAAAATCTATATTTTACACCTCATCTAACATATTCCATATTTTTCTTCACCATCCTAACCAAACCCATAACTTTCTCAACTTCCTATGAGTCATCCTTGAGATGTCATAAAGTTTGACTTATTCCTACTGACACAACTAACCAATCCCATACTCCTCTTAACCATTTGAAATGGTATTCATCTTCCTAGGTGAGGACTCATTATACATTATTGATTATTTGGATCATTTAATAAATCAAAATAATACTCAAGTATTGGATCTTCCTCCAAAAATCTACAAATAAAAATGAAAATCTTCATTTTAAAAAGATCTTAGAAATCAGAATCTTGACTTATGCTAATGAAGTTATATTCACAAGAGAATATAAGTGAATAAAATAAAATTAGAGCATACAATAACTACTTTTACACCAAAATGCTGCCCATTCTCCTTTGCATTGGAAGAGTGAGCACCATATTTTTGAAGAGAAAATCAAGTTTACATAAAAATGGAGAAAGCTTGCACACTTGAAGTATAAGTCTATGTTTTATATTTTTATTTATGTGTTTCTCTATCTTAGGTTGAATTTATCTTAGATTAAGATTAATTTATTTATTAACACTTATAAATTTAGTTCACACATTTATGGCATGCCTAGTGGGACTTTCCATCATCTTTTTCATTTTTTAATCATGATATTTGTTTTTAGAAAATATTTTTCATTTTATTTTTGAAATTTGTATTTTCATATGCATTTAGTCTTGTATTTTTTAGTGCTGGTATAATCTACAGGTCATTATCAAGCATTTTCTTCTTGATTATGTATGCCCACTATGTAACAGCTAATTTGAAAACATCAATAGTAAATTTGTACATCGTAACAAAGAAATCTTTTTTGACCTATTTTTAGCCTATTTTTCCTTATTTTCTTTACATAATTGAATTTTTACTCACTTTATGATTCTATTTATGTTTTCAATTTTTTTTAACTCTTTGCTACAGGAAAATGCAAAATCGATACACTTTTCAGTGAAATCATTGTATCCAAGAGCAAAATTATCATTCTTAGCAATGAAATTATTTAACAGAGTAATGAAATTATTATATTAGTACCTCTATCTTTTGTATTTTATGTCTATAGGTTCAAAATTCAATTCATTTTTAAATAATTAAATCATCATCCTTAGTAGTGAATTCATCTTTCTATGCAGTAAATTCATCTTTTTGTGTGACAAAACCATCCTTTTTGGTAGCAAAATTATCATCCTTAGAAGCAGATTCATCTTTTGGGGTAGTGAAATCATAATATAGGGCATTGAAATTATTATATAAGCATGAAGTTTTTTCTCTACTTTCTTTATTTTGTCTTTTTCCTATGTTTGTTTTATTAAAATTTTATTTTCATGTCTTTCTACATAACAATGAATTTATCATAGAGAGGTAGATTTTTATTTGTTTTATGGTTTTTTATTATTTTATTATAGTTTGACTTGATTCAATCCTAAGGAAACATTCTAACCATTTTATTTAAAAATTCTTTCCAAATATAATTAATAAAAACAAAAAGCAATAATCAATCAATTTATTTCACTAACACTTTCAATCTTGATTTTAGAGTTTTTAGTAACTACATCACATTTTATTTCATAATTTTTATTGTAATTTTAGAAATTACATATTATATTCCATTGGTATAACATTGGTGATGATACTGATAATCATAAATATTTTAATAATTTTTTGTGTTACTTAAGTAGTGCCTCCATATGCTCTTTATTTGGCATCACATTGATGATGATATTTTGAAATAAAAAATAGATACTTTGTATTTTATTTTTTTAAGGTCTTTATTGACTATGGATTTTACCACCATGCAGTAGGCCAAACCCTATTTACTGATGGGGTATATAAATCAAGATCTAACTATTTAAATTATTTAGAGAATTATGTGTTTTAAGCACACCGTGATGTGAGTGGATTTCATGCTCCAATACCCAGGGTTTTAATAACTACCTAAAAGTATGATATCACTTATTGTCAAAAAAATAATACCCCTATGATTATGTTGGTAACTTTAGGATAAGATCCAATAGTGTGTATCCACTTTATCTATTTTTTCCATAATATTTTCCCCCTAGATAATCTTGTTTAAACCTTAAACATAGGATAACCTTTTCTTGTTGACAATATGCAATTATAAAGCATGCTCTTCTCTCCATCAATCCTTCTTGATCCAGAAATAGATAGAATATTTGTTATGGGTTTTCAAGTACATCTCATATGTATGGTCCAGAAATTGAGATGAAGATAAATGATCCCAAAAATGATTTATTTTAACTCTCATCCATTACTAGGGTTTCTTAGTAAAATATTATGGGTTTTAGTCATGGGATTCACATGAATTTATACTTTTATGTTAAATAGATAGAGGTAGGAACTGGTTGCTTAAGTTATAACTTAAGTCTTCCTCATTATTATGTAATTGGAGCCTTCAACCTAGTGATTACCAGCTTAGAGTAGTGATCAAAAAATTTAATATTTCATAAGTCCTTAACTTAATATTTATCTAATCTTGATCAATGGTTAGTGATAATTTCATGATGTATATCTAACAACATGTAGCAAAGTCAATATGTCAAAGGTACCTAAGATTGAATGCACTAGTGACTTGTGTCACATTCATGGGAGCTTATCAGATAGAGATCTAATGATCATATTAATCTATCATAGGATATAATAATGAGTGTGTGATTATGCAATGAATATCAATGAATCACATGGAGTTAAAGAGGTAAAAGTTTTTGATGTATAGTGAATTAAAGATCAAACTACTTTGAGGAGATCAATGGTGCATGTGTGTTCTAAAGTATCAAAAAGTAGTGAGATGAGATCAAGTGTTTGATTTTTAATGATAATTAGAGGTAAATTCCATGCTAGTTTTAAATATCTAATGGAATGTGGGATCTTGGATAAAATATCAATAGATGCATTTTAAATTTGAAATGTTAAAGTTTTGAATCTTGTAAATATCTAACAGAGCACATGAGTCTATCATAGTTCAATCTAATGGTTGCATTTTAAAGTTGAGTTAATTTTATGATGATCATCATATCATGGTGTGAAAATTAAATATAAATGGTCAATATTTTAATGATTTGTTCATCTCAATAGTCATGTGATAGAACACTCAATAAACATGCATTATACAACACATAGAATGATATAGATCATTATGATCAAACAAAATTGTGTAATATGGAATTTTCCAAAAAACTAGAGCCTAATAAATGCTAAATATAGTAAAATATAAAGAATTATGGTGGTGGTGTGTGAATTGAAGAAGTGGAAAACCTATCATTAAAAAAATATGAACTGGGTCCAAGAATGGAGTGTGATGTGTTAAAAACCAAGTGTGAACATAGAGAATATGTGAGACTTAGATCTAATGTGTGTGTGTGTGTGTGTGTGTGTATATATATATATATATATATATATATATATATATATATAGGATACACAATAAGTGTGGTATGAAGTTGAATTAAGGGGTAGAGAGGAATAGAGGAAGAAAGAAGAAGTGCAGAGTATGAACAGTTATAAAATAGGTATGTAACATAGAACTGGATTCATTTTTGAATCAATTTTGTAATCTAGAGTTATAACTCCAGAATATATCTGATTGGTAGGTAAATCATAAGAGCTAAGTTGTTTCTTAGTTATGGAGTAGGTTCTTCCTTAGATTAGGTGCTCTTAAATTTGGATTGGTGTCTCCTTAAGGTCAGTGTCCTTAAACATTGTAACCAGTGAGGCTTTGATTGTGAGGCTAGATTAGAATAATACATTCTAGTAGCTATTCTCATCATGTGTTTTCCCATATTTGGATTTTTTCATACACTAAGTGTTATGTTTATTTGTGTGTGTGTGATCTCTGCATATACTTTTCAATTTGCATTAAAGGACTAATTTTAATCAATATATTGATTCACCCCCCTCTTCGTAGATAGTTATTTTCCAATAATTGGTATCAGAGCCTTAGTTCCTTATAATAGTCTTATTCAGCTCAGGTAGATCTTGGATAATGAACAAAAATGGCTAGTCAAGAAGGATATTCCTCAAATAAAGCACCTCTCTTTTATGGATCAAACTATGCATTTTAGATCATTAGAATGGAAGCATATTTATCTTCATTAGGGTTGGATGTATGGATGTCTATTGTAAATTGATATACAATACTTGATATAACTCCTATTGATTAGGATTCCAAGAAAGTATATGAGAGAAATTCCAAGGCAAAAAATGCTATCCATTGTGGATTACATAACTTAGAGTTTGTTAAAGTCATGCATTGTCAAACTGTACATGATATATGGAATAAATTGAAGAGCATCTATGAAGGTGATGGTAAGTTCAATAAAGACAAGCTACAAACATATAGAGGCATGTTTAAAAGTCTTAAAATGAATGAAAAAGATAAAATTTTAGAGTACCTCATCAAAGTAGATGAAATAGTCAATGCAATCAAAGGCATTAGAGAAGAGGTGAAAGATTTGGTCATTGTCAAAAAGGTCTTAAAATCTCTACCATCTAGGTATGACTCTAAAATATCTACAATAGAGGAAGCAAGATGTCTCGATAAACTCATTGTTGATGAGTTTCATGGAACCTTCATAGCCTATGAGATGAGAATGGGATAAGAAGATACTTTCAAGAGAGAAGTTACATTAAAGTAGCCAAATAAGTAAAAGTAGAAGAACATACATTTAGATTTGAATAGATTGATGAAGAAGACAAATTTGTTAGAAAATTAAGAAAAGGGTTTGGAAAATACAAAGGTAAGTTACCTTTAATTTATTTAATTTTGTTATGGTAGGATATTTTGTTGCTAAATGCCCTTATAACAAAAGGGATAAATCTGAACAAGAAGAGGATAGTAAAAAGATGAAACCCCACTACTCTAATAAGAATAACAGCTTCAAAAATTAGAAGGGCTTGTACATAGAAGAAGATAGTGATTCATTGGATGAGTGTGATAGCTCAGATGATGACCATGATTGTGAATTTGTGGTTGAGTTAAATGAATCCCTATCCATGACATTAGAATTAGCTTATGTGGATCAAGAAAAAGAAGTTAAATACTCTAATGAAGAAGAGGAAGGAGAAGTGGATCTAGAGGGTGAACTCATATGTGCTCTAGATGAAATTGAAAAGTTAAGAGAGAACTAAAAGTAGAAGAATCAAGCACAAAAATAGATTAAAAAACTATCCAAAAGTCTTGAAAAATTTGATTAGATGGTAATTATCCTAAAGACATAATCCAAAGAGGCTAAATGAATAGATGTAGTCAAATTTGAACTATAATGTAAATCTGATTAATGTATGAAGTTAGAAGTAGAAATAGTGGATTTAAGAAAAGAACTTGAAAAAGCTAAAGAATAAATAGATAAAGGTATGAAGCTAAAAGGAGGTTAATAAATTATTGATGAATCATTCAACTCTTAAAAGCCATCAAAAGAGAAATCCGGTCTTGGTTTTTGAAAATGGAAAAGTCCCATAACAATTACATCTAAAATTTTATATGGTAACTTCAAAGTAGATGGATAATCAGGGACAAAGAAATATAAATATTCCATGAATTTCTCCATAGATACAATGGCAAATAAAATCACTACTGATGTAAAGAAATATGAAGGAGAAAAGAAGATTAAAGAAAATAAGAATAATAATGAGTCAATCTATGAAAACTCAAAGAAGATGCAGAACACAAAGGTAGTTGATGTAGATGGTTATATAAGGATGAGATACTTGGAAAAACTAGAGTTAAGAAGACCTCCTCATCCTACACAAAGAAATTTTATGACTAGGTATTCCTCATTTTTATATGGTTATTTTTATACCTGTAATTTGTTTGGTCATAGGACTAGTGATTATATAGTTTTACCTAAAAGGAGAAAAAACTTTGTAGGAAAAAATTCATTTGCACCCTTGTTAGATACAAATGTAATCTGTTATAACTGCAATAATTTTGGTCACATAGATAAACAATGTAGAATAAACTTTTTAAGACCAAAAATACAAAAAGAAAAGAAAAGCATGCCTCCCAATGTGAATAAAGGTTCACAAGTCTCTGAAAGAGGGGAAAATAATCCAAACAATAAACCTAAGGATGCATGAAAAGTGAAATATCATAAAGTTACATAATCTATGATTTCTCAAACTACACTCCATGTCAAGGAACAAAATTTGTGGGTAATAGATAGTGGTTTCTCAAAACACATTATGAGTGATAAGAGAAATTTCAACAAACTAAGTAAATTTAAGGAAGGATCTATCTGCTTGGGAGACAATACTACAGTAAAGATCCATGGTAAAGGAACCTTGAATATAGATGGAAAAATTCCTACACATGATGTCCTTTATGTTGAAAGATTTAAACACAATATGCTAAGTGTCAGCCAAATTTATGACAATGGATATAAGGTCATATTTAATGTAGAAGGATTTAAGATAAGGAGGTATGGATGATTAGTTACAGAAGGGAAAAAAACTAAAAGTAATATTTATAATCTAAGTTAAGTGAATGGTGTTTCTTGATAGGAAAGAATGATGAGAGCTGGTTATGGCATAGGATAATGGGTCATGTAAACTTTGATAACCTAGTAAAATTGATCTCAAATAAGTGTGTTAGACATATGCCTAAGATAACTGAACTTGCAGACACTACTTGTAAGGAATGTTATCAAGGCAAGAAAATAAGGGTTAGATTTCAAACAAAGGAGTATACAACTACAAAATAGTTATAATTAGATCATAATAATATTTGTGGTCCTACTAAGATAAGAGGATCCAAAGTAGAAATATAATTCATGTTTCTAAAATATTATTACTCAATAATTCCATGGGTAACTTTTTTGAAGGACAAGTCTCAGGCATTTGAAAGATTCATGATCTTTAGGGCCATGGTAGAGAATGAGATTAAATGAAAAATCAAATGCTTAAGATTTGATAGAGGTGGTGAATTCACATCAAATTAGTTCATAAAATAATATGAGAATCATGGAATCAAAAGGCATTACTCTATAGTAAGGACTCCACAACAAAATGGAGTTGTTGAAAGAAATAATAAAATGGTTAAGGAGATGGCCAAAATAATGCTAAAAGAGGCCAAGTTACCTAATGGGTACTGGAGATAAGTAGTAAAAATAAAAATATATAATTTGGATAGAGTTTAATTGAGTGTAAATAGTGATAAAACCCCCTATGAACTATGGTATGGAAGACTTGCCTCTATTAAGTATTTCAGAGTTAAGAGATAATAAGATAAGTTGGAAAGCTTTGAATCAGGATGTGATGAAGGAATATTTATTAGTTATTACATATAAATAAAAATCCTACATATGTTACAAAAAAAGTCTATATAATATTTTAGAGAGTGTCAATTTCAAGGTTTATGAAGGCTTGAAACATGTTAAACCTGATAGAGACATCTATGAAGAAGAATCAGAGTCTGAAGAGGAAGTATCTAATGAAGATCATGAGGAAGTAAATGAAGAGGCACCTACAATATTTGTTTAAAAGGATCATCCTATAGAGTATATCATTGGAAAAAAAATTAATGAGTTCAAATAAGGAGAAGGTTTGAAATGAATAAGGAAAAATTAAGGTTTTCTCTAGTATCTGAAATTGAGTCTAAGAACTATGTTGAAACTAGCAAGGATGAGAATTGGCTAAAAGCCATGGAAGAAGAACATAGCCAAATAAAGAAGAAAAAACTTTGGAATTAATTCCAAGACCTTAAAATAATAATTTAATAGGTACAAAGTGGGTCTTTAGAAACAAACTCAATGAGGATGGAACTGTTATAAGGAATAAGGCCATATTGGTGTGTAAAGGATATGCACAAGTTGAAGGCATAGATTTTGAGGAAATTTTTTTCCAATTGAAAGATTGGAATCCATAAGAATTTTTCTATCATTATCTATTTATAAGATATTAAAATTATATCAAATGGATATAAGTTTTATTTCTTGAATGGGAACCTAGAATAAGAAGTCTACATATAACAACCTAAAGTTTTTTTACTATCAAAAGAAGAAGATTATGTTTTTAGATTAAAAAAGCTCTATATGGTCTAAAATAGGCACTTAGAACATGTTATTAAAGATTATAATAGTACTTATAACAATAAGGATACAATAAATGTTGTGTAGATAACAATCTATACTTCAAATTAGAAGGTGACCATATGTTAATTTTTGGTGGTAGAAACAATAGAATGTGCAAAGAATTTGTTACTCAAATGCAAAAATGAGTTTGGGATGTCTATTCTTGGAGAAATTTATTTCTTACTTGGGCTGTAGATATCACAAACTAATGAAGGGATATTTATATCTCAAACCAAGTATGCTAAGGAAATGTTAAATAAGTTTGGAATGGAAGATAACAAACTAGTAGGTAATCCCATTATAATTGGATGTAAGTTGAGCAAAAAGGATGAGTCCCTTGATGTAAATTAGACTTTTTATAGATAAATGATAGGTATTTTTTTATACCTAACTACATCAAGACCTAATATCATGTAAGCATTATGCTTGTTATCAATATTTCAAGTTGATCCCAAAGAATCACATGTCAATATAGTGAAAATAATCTTTAGATATATCAAGATTACAATTGACTATGGCCTATGATATCTTAAATATGAAGATTTCACTTTGAGACCATATATAGATGTTGATTGGGTAGGAAGTGTGGATGATAGAAGAAACACTAGTGGTGGTGCATTTTTCCTTGGAAATAAACTTGTTTCATGAATGACTAAAAAGCAAGAGTCAATTACTCTTTGTATATAAAAAGTAGAGTATGTTTTAGTAGTGGCATGTTGCACTCAAGTCTTATGGATGAAGAAAACACTTAAGGACATCAAGGTAGAATAAAAATCACTTATTTCTATTCTTTGTGACATTTAAATTTCTATTAATATATCAAAGAATCCAGTGATGCATTTTAAAACTAAGCACATATTAATCAAGTATCACTTTTTAAGAGAAAAGATTGTAGACCAAGAGCTCATAATGGAATATGTGCCAACATAGTATTAAGTTATAGGCATATTCACCAAACCTATTCCTAAGGAATGATTTGATTATTTGATGTATAAATTGGGAGTCATTGCTCCTACATCACACCATTATATCTTAGTAATAGACCATGAGTCTAGGGAGAGGATCATAGAAGCTTTGTTAATCCATGGAAGAAGAGAGAAAAGGAAAATCAATTACATATATTTTTGAAAATTTATAATGAGTTTATGGTTGAATATTCTTGGACAAACTCCTTTATTTGATAAAGGGGGAGAAAAATTTGGACAAATAGTGAGAAATTTGGAGTCCCTTTGTCATTGATTTCAAAGGGGAAAAAAGTGTAAACGCTCTCTGTAATAGTTTGTCAAATGCTTTATGTTTATCTAGAGCATATGTTCAAGTTATGTTTTGGCAAGTGTCTAGGTTGAGTGTTGGGAAATGTTCCATTGCCTAAGGGGGAGAAATTTTGGTATGAACAACTTCAACTCATGTTTATCAAAATCCAATGTAAGTAATACCAGTATAATCAATGCTATAAAAAGAGTAGAACACGCATTACAAGATCAAAGCATTTATTTTTCCATTAATGACAAAGGGAGATATTATTGGAAATATGATTTTCATTGACATTAAAAGGGATATTCTTAGAAATATGATTACCATTTATCTCAAAAAGGAGATTTTTGGCATTATGGATGTCATTGATGTCAGAAGATCAGGCAGGATTGATGGAGAGAAGAACATGTTTTACAATTTCATAGTATAAGTAGAAATATTATAATATAAAGTTGTCATGATTCTATATATACCATTTTTATAGGTTTACAGAGGAAAAAAATAGAATATATGCTATGTGTTTGTCAAGTACATCTTATATGTATGGTCGATAGGTTCTTGTGAAGATAAATGAGTCCATAAATGATTTATTTTATCTCTCAGCCATTAATATGGTTTTTCATTAAAACCTATGGGTTTTAGTCATGTAATTCATGGGCATTTATATTTTTATGTTGAATGTATATAGGTGGGAACCAATCACTTAAGTTATAACTTAATCCTTCCTCATCATTGTGCAACTGACCCCTTCAACCTAGAGATTACCAGCTTGGAGTAGTGATCAAACACTTTAATAATTCTTAATTTGTCAACATAAGATTTTTTTGAGCTTGATAAATAGTTAGTGCTTAATCACATGATGTAGATCCAATGATGTGTAGTGAAGTCAATATGTCAAAGGTACCTAAGAGTGAACACACTAGTGACATGTGTCACATTTATGAGAGATTTTTTGATAAAGATCTAATGAGTGTATTAATCTATTAGTGGATTTAAAATTGAGTGTGTGATCATGCAATCAAGATCAATGGAGTGTGTGAAGTCAAATATTTCAAATTATCTAATGTATAGTGAGTTAAATATTGAGTTACTTTGAGGAGATTGATGGTATGTATGTATTCAAAGTATCAGGAAGTAATGAGATGGGATCAAGTGTTCAATGTTTAGCTATAAATAGAGGTAAAGTGTGTACTACTTTTGAAGATCTAACATCATTTGGGAGCTCAGATCAAATATCAATGGATGCATTTTAAAGTTGAAACATTAAAGATCAGAATCTCTCAAAGATATAATGGAGCACATGATCCTATCAAAATCATATCTAATGGTTTAATTTTAAAGTTGAGTTAATTTAACAATGATCATCAGATCATGGAGAAAAACTTAAAGATCAATGGTTAGTATTTAAATATTTTTTCATCTCAATGGTCAAGTGATGAAACACTTAGTAGTTATGCATTATACAACATCGAGAATGATATAGATCATTGTGATTGATCAAAATTGTGTAATATGGAATGTGCATCAAAACTATAGCCTAATATATGCTAAATATAGTAAAACATAGAGAATTATGGTGGTGTTGTGTTAATTCAAGAAGCTTGAAACTTGTCATTAAAGAAATATGAATTGAGTTTAAGAATGGAGCATGATGTGTTAACAATCAAGTGTGAACATAGAAAATATGTGAGACCCAGATCTAATGCATATATATTACTATGGTTGTGAGGCTAGATTAGAATAATAGATTATAGCAGCTATTTTTACTATGGTTTTTCCCATATTGGTTTTTCCACATACACTAAATTTTGTGTCTATTTGTGTGTGTTTGATTTTTTAATATAATTTTTAATTTGCATTAAAATTATTAAAGGATTGATTTTAGTCAATCTACTGCTTCACCCCCCTTTCAGTACATAGTTGTGTTCCAACACTTTTTTCATTCAACTTTGGTGCATTAGTTAATAGTTAACACCAAAAATCTACCTTTCACACACCCTTGGAATTAGACTCATTAGGATATAAGAATGAAAGGATACTCCATAGTTAGTGCCTTGAAATATTAGGCCATAGATGAGAGTATAATGAGTAAGTTTTAGTAGAAGGACCAATAGTTATTCACTACCCTCATATTATTATTTCACATTTCATGTGTAATTTATTGATTGTTTATAATAGAAATTTTGTTTGTTGTTTTCTTATGTTTGACATGTCTTTATTTGTAAAATTATTTAGTTGAAAATCAAACTTTTAGTCTCTTTGGTATTCTAGTCTTTTGTTTTTAGCATCGCCCATTTTAATAAGTATGGCTATGAGGAATAATAACTTGATCAATTTGGTCACAAATCAAAATACAGATAATCCATGTTTTAACCAAGGGATATATCCAACTATTTTTCATTCAAACACATATTCAAATAAATGTCAAATCAATCATCCAAAAAATTAAAATATAATTTTGAATATCTATTCATCCTCATCAATCAATCAATCAAATCCAAAATTGAATAGTTATTCAAGTTCACCAATCAACCAATTAAATAAAAACATCAATCAATCAATTTCAATATTGAATACTTATTCATGTTTACTAGTAGATCAACATCCAAATTTTACTTTAGGAACAACATTGAATCAATTTTTTGGATTTGATAGTGAAAATTATTTAAATTATTTTACAAGTTCCACCCTATCCACAAAATCAAAAGTCACCGATCATAAATCCAAATACATTAACCAATCCATATAGTTCTAACCTTAGAATCAATTTAAATAAAACTTTTGATTCACCTTCACCACCACTTTCAAATCTATATTTGAACCAAAATACATTCATAAATCAAACCTAAATTCATTCAAATCAAATCCTATACCCTTAGTCACAATCAAAATCAACCTTTTAACATAAATCTATATTTTGAAGATTGGTCACTAAAAACTTAGTCATATTTCCAAACACCAAATAATTTGAGCTAAATGTATAAAAATCTAAGTGGTATAGACCTAAAAAATATTGTGATTATAATAAAATTTAAGGTCATTCTACAAACCATTATATGAGACTGAAGCATTATATCTAAGATTTGATTAACAAAGTGTACATCAAGGTAGAGCCCAGTATATCCACATCTAAAAATCATAACTTGGGGATATGATAATATTTATTTCCTATGCCTAATCAAGATAAACGACTTCCAAGTCAAGGTCATAACATTTCATCCATTTCTCACAAAACTCTTTTTGACACATCCATTTTCAATCAATCCATAGTCGATCAACCTACCTTTGACAACCATGGTTTACATCTATTTTTCATGAAGAAACCATCTTTATTGAAGAGAGAATCTTTGACCAAGAACCTATATTTGATCAAAATCCCATTTTTTTAATCAAGATCCCATTTTTGAAAAAGATCACATTTTTGATAAAAATCCCATTTCTAACCAAGATCTTATCTTGGAGAAAACCTTCTTTAACCTATCACCCAATGGCAAAACACCCAAACCCTTGTCACCTATTTAATCTCCCATCATCCCACAACATGCACCCCAAGAGATAGAGGTAATTATATACAAAATAATCCATGAGCAAAAAATTATTGAACCCATCCTTTTTGAAGTAAATATTGAACCCCATATCATCATCTACAGACCATTTGAAATTTAATGTAAAGATGTTAGTGATAATTTGCTAGTTTGTAAGAGAGCTTCATCCACAATATTAATAGGATATATTCATAGTATATATGAGGACTATGTTTCCACCATTCCTTTCATCAACATCACCAATCTTACCTTCTATTTTGTAAGCTAGTATCTTGCACCTATTGATTGGGACCAATGATATTACTTAAATTTAACTTCCATCCATGAAAATAAAATAATTGAAGACTTCCTAGTTGGTCTCCTATCATAAGAACATCAAGAAACATTTTCATATAATAAGGAATAATAAGTGTTTCTCAATCAAAGTGAACCCTACATTCAGATATAAAACCAACATCTCATAGTGAAAAATGTTTTGAGGCAATATTAGATGATTAAAATATAAATTGAAATCAAAATATGTAAAATCAAAAATATTAGTCTTTTAGTGAAAACCACCTTGAAGAACTATTGGACAATCAAATTCTAAATCCCAATCAAAATAATCAAGAAGATTCCTTTGGTGAGAACCTTTATATGAAACCAATGGATGAAAAACTTAATATATCCTCTTCATTTTCATATTTATAGGATCGATCCATATCATAAATTGAAGATATTATTGAGATTTTTTATCATTGATGTCAAGGTTGATGTCATTGATGTTAAGGTAAATCTGATGAAGATGCATTGTGAATAATGTGTGAGGTATGAGATTTTGTGTCTAATGTGACAAGGAAGATAAGTGATAAGAGATAATTTTAAGGAAACATAATTATAAATAAGGTTGATATAAAGAATTTGAATTTGTTTTAAGATAGGTTTCTAGATGAGCAAGGCCATTTGGTAGTATATGTTGTGATAAGATAATGAGAATTGAAGGTATGTAGTGACTTCCATGGGAGAGAAAGGTAAAATTAAAAGTGTCTAATATCTTATTGTTTGATGTTGTGTTAACTTCATGATTTGGAAGGAATAGGTCAAGGCATCAAGGTATCTTATAAAGTCTTGTTTATACCTTGTGAGATGGTATGTGCAGGTATCATGGTATGAGTGAGCTTATGCATGTGAAAAGTTTATTGTAATTATATGAACTTAAGAGTTAGTATAGAATCATTCATAAGTGATTTAAGGTAGGTATTTTAGGAAAAATTATTAAGTATCCTAAGTATAATCATATCATGATATTACATTGTATGAAGGCATGTTATTAGTTACTTAGTGAGATGAATGATCTCAAGAATGTGAGAATATGTATGGAAGTGGGTGATCATGGTAATATGTCATATGTAATTATAATTATATTTTTATAATAATAGTTATGTGTTAAGAACATTTAAAATGTCATGGAAGTCAAATGCCTAAGTAGCCTAAAGATTAGTCATAACATGAAGAGACCTAGTGAGAAGGTTTGAACTTGATGGCCTTGTTAAATGGATGAAAATAGGCATAATAATCTATATGAGGTTAATTTAGAAGGTATATTATGTGATTGAGTACTTATTATAATTTCAATTTAATCCTACAAGGGTAAGTCCTTAAGACCACATCCTCAACTAGACTAGTTCTAGACCTTGCCTAACCTAATAAAGTGTCATGAGGCATTGCCAAGGCAAATGAAGGATTTTTTTAAAAAAATTATCATATGAGTTATTGTATGAGCATTTATGTGAGGTTAAAATCACATGTAAATAGGTTTAAATTTAACTTCAAGACCTAATGAGGTGTGAATGTTCAAGTTTAGTAAAGCAAGAATATTTAAATAAAAACTCCAATAAATTTTATGTCCATAAAAAACCATTCTAGTCAGTTTATAATAATATCTTTCACATCAGGTCTGAGTTAGGGTTCTTTGAGGGTTTAAACCATCTTCTAGTTTTAATGATAATTCATAAAGCTTAGCACCTCATTCCAGAAACCAATGATTGTAAATTTTATCTATTATCCTTAACCATATACCATGAAAGTATTATGTCCTCATTAAAACTTTACACATGCTAAAAAACACTAGAAAAACCTTCTTAGGTAGACTATTCTACGTTATGTGCACTCAAGAGACCTTAAAACTTGTTTTAACCCTTTTATTTAAAACCATGACCTTAAGGCAAATGAATAATTTTTTTTAAAAATTTATCATATGAGTTATTGTATGAGCATTTATGTGAGGTTAAAATCACATGTAAATAGGTTTAAATGTTACTTCAAGACCTAATGAGGTGTGAATGTTCAAGTGTAGTAAAGCAAGATGGTGAGAGCATGGCCTAATGAGGTATGGAGATAAATTTTCAAGGAATGTGTGAGTAGGCGAGAATTAAAAAATATGATTCAATGTTTTTAATCACATGAATTAAATCTCATATCATGGTTTTAAATAAAAGGGTTAAAACAAGTTTTAAGGTCTCTTGAGTGCACATAACGTAGAATAGTCTACCTAAGAAGGTTTTTCTAGTGTTTGTTAGCATGTGTAAAGTTTTAATGAGGACATAATACTTTCATGGTATATGGTTAAGGATAATAGATAAAATTTACAATCATTGGTTTCTGGAATGAGGTGCTAAGCTTTATGAATTATCATTAAAACTAGAAGATGGTTTAAACCCTCAAAGAACCCTAACTCAGACCTGATGTGAAAGATATTATTATAAAGTGACTAGAATGGTTTTTTATGGACATAAAATTTATTGGAGTTTTTATTTAAATATATCATTCACCTCAAGCTATGATTTGTTTCTCAGGTGAGTGAGTAGACCCTATAAGAAAGTGTTTATTTCTAGTAAATTTACTATAACCAATAGATTTGACCAAGTCAACATATGAAAATGGATGAAGGTAAAAGTGTGAGAATAATAGTTTATGTAAATGGTGTTTTATAATAATGTTATATCCTTAAGGTATTCTAATTATTCATACAATTTGACTTATCACTAACAAACATAATGATGCAGACATTGAGAAAACTAAACAAAAGTGAGAAAGTGATTAGGGAGGTGTTGTCATGGATTATGGTTGAATACAAATGCATGGATATGTTTTCTGATATTGGTAATAAATTTTCATGATAATTATAAGTTTTTTTTATCCTTATATATATAAAAAAAATTGCTCTCAAAGTTGACTTGTCATGCTCAGTGAGATCTGTGTACAGAGAGGTTCAAAGATTGATCTATATGTCTAATATTTACCATTAGACCTTAGTTTTTTTTGTTTGGATATGTTATAAATATATATAAGGATAATTTTAATGAAAAAATATTATTTTAATATTTATAAATATTTTTTGGAATGTAATTCATCATGATTGGTATTTAAGGGAAACTGGCAGATTTGGGTATGTGACATACAAAGATTAGTTTGAGACTCTCTACCATGAGTTAATGTATCTAATATACATGATGTTGTTTTTAAGTAATTTAATTACCTATATATTATTTTTATAATATTTTAATTTATTATGAGGGGTTATAACATTGAATAAAAAATGGTTTGTTTGACTGCGTAAGGAATGTAAGAGAGAAGGTCAACAAATTAGTTTGTAAGACTAATAGTTACCACTAGAAATTGTGATCTGTCTATTGAAGGTTGATTTGAGGATGTTATAAGATAATTTTAATTATTTTTAATACCATTAATGTTTTCATTTATTTATCAAAATTTCAAGTCTTCATGATTGTGTTTTGAGGCTTATTGGAAGTTCTAAGTGGGCTACTTCCATAGAAGAGTTTGAGTAGTTCTACCTTGAGTTGTGAGGTCTAATACACATGTCGATGACCATAAGTTCATGAGTATTATATATATATATATATATATTCCATGTTTGTTTGAAAATATTTTGTTTTTACTTCAGTTCTTTAAAACAAACTTTTTGGGTATGAACATGCTTAATATGAATAATACTAATGGTGTGCTTCAAGTAGTGGTTTGAGATAAAGGGATTTATGAAGATAGGAATATATTGGTAGGGGTATATTAATGTGTAATATGATATTTTCCTTATGTTTTAATTTTTTTAATGTGATCCAGTAAGATCAAAGGATAACATGTGCTAAATAGGCTAATGAGATTAGGTCTCTGTGAGACCTAAAGAAGGAATACAACCTACTAAATTATGGATAACATAATGGATTAGTTGATTAATGTTTTAAATGTGTTATAATACATATTTAAATATTAATTAAAGTGTTAAAATATATATATCTTACCAAGGTGTGTGAGATAAAGTAACTTGCATAAAAGTAAGGTCTAATAGGCCTATTTGTGTGTGTAAGGTAAGTGATTCTAAAAATGAATAAAAGAGAAAAAATAAGAGGAGTAGGTAATGTAGACTATAAAATGGGTGTCGTTAATATCTAATAGAATATCTTAAATTGATGATCAAGATTATATGACCTAATCATGTCAAGAATAGGGTTAGTTGAGAGAAAAAAGCTAGAGACTAGTTTGAGAGGAATAAAAGAGAGAGAAGAGTTGTAGAAGAGTACCATCATCCATTTAAGATTAAAAAAATGAAAAATATGGAAGGTAAAAATCTACTTGTTTAAGTGGGTGCTTGGCTAAGAGGTGGATGAGGTGGTGCTGAGTTACTAAGGGAGTCGGTACTTCCTTGTAAGTGCATGATTGCTAAAGACTTTATCAAGTTGGGCTTGATAGATTGGGGTTGGTACTCCAAGTTAAGTGGGTACTAAATTTAATTTTATTCATTGATTCATAGGACTAATTTTCTAGGATATGGTCAGTGGTTTTTATTATCCATAAGCTTTTCCCACTTATATGATGTGTTCATACTTGTTATGTGTATATTCTCATGTTGTTATACTAGTTAATATTGATCATATAATGATGTTGCTTTATGAATTATTAGAATATCTATTAAAGTGAAAGTAAAAGGTCATAAGGGTACTAATTCACCCCCTATTCATTTTTTTCTAATATTTGTTATTAGAGTTTGGTCCTTTGGGTTAGGTCTAACAACCTAAAGGTGATCTTAAGAATCACAAACTTGGATTATGATGATGACAGTGTTTATCATGATATTAACGATGATCTAACAAATAATCATGGTACTAAAAGAGTTGACCAAGAATAAGGATGACAAGGTGAGTCATAATCAACTCATAAAACAAGGTGGGTTATTTTCTACTATAGAACGTAAGTCATATTTGAATGAATGTCAAGAGTATCCTTTGTCAACTTGAAAGGATTATGTAGAATCCATGTCAAAGTTCAAGCTTAAGTTGATAGTAAATTCTAGGACATTGAAGAATTTTCAATCTTGTGAGAATATGGAGATCTAAGAATCTCTTGAATTTATGTTATTTTAATGCCCTATAGAAGTCATGACTCCATTAGGTTTCATGGATACACTCATCAATAATTGGAATCATGAAAAATGCTTGTTGAGATTTGATAGGTGTTGTATGGTATGAATAAATGTTGTTTATTTTGAGCTATAAGTGTTATATTTTGGCATGTTAAGAGGTGAGCAAGTTGTGAAAACAAAGGGGGGACATGATTTTTTAGATGTTTCATAAGATAGTTATGAGAGAGAGTTGAGTGATCTATGTGAATCAAGATGACCTTAAGGTCATAAAGGAATAAAGTAAATTTTGTATTATCTCATTTTGAATATCATGAAGAAGATAAGTTATGACAAAGGTATGTCATAGTGAAGCATGTATGTGCATACCTATTTGATAGATTGATGCAAAGAGGATGTCATGATGATGCTTATTAAATGATGGTTTATTAAACATAAATGAGATAAAATGATACAAGAAGAAAATTTAAGATATCATAGGGATATGAAATGAGTTATCTTTTTGTCTAACATGAAGGATTAGATTGTTCCCTTGGAATAATATCATTAAGTATAGATAGACCTAATTGACATGTTGACAAGTGTTGATTTTAGAGATATTTTATGCTCATATACATTAAGTATGATTCCACTAGGTGTTTTTATATTTCCTTTGAGTCATTTAGCATAGGTATATATGCTCGTTATACCCTGGTTGTGTGAGGTAAAGGTGAAATAAATAAGTTTGATATATAGTGAACTAGGTGTATAAACCTAATGATTAGTGAACCAATAAAAGAAAGGTTATCATGTTATAAATGGATTAGATATGGATTGTGGATATAAGAGGATGATAACATGAGTATTTATGGTGTGATAAAAGTTTGAATGTCTAATCAGTCATGAATAAGGTGTGTAATATAGAAAAGGTATGCATAATCATAAGACAAGCTAGACATAATTCATATTTTTGGCATGAAAGTGCATAAAGGAAGGTAAGTAATCTTGTTTACCTAAGACCATTTGAAGAAGATATTTTTTATACAATAAAAATGAGATATTCTAGTGATGTTGAGTCATATCAGTCATGCTAATGACAATATGTATGGTCTTGTAATTTGAGTTCATTTGGAGGAAGTATGCATGGAGTAAGGAGGGGCATGTTTTTGTGATGTTTCATAACTCTTGATATAAAGAAGGTGTGATTTCAGATATGGAAGACCTTTGTCATTAATTTAAAAGTGGGAGAAAGTCTAAAAAGTGATATTGACTAGAATAGAGGAGATGAGAGTGATTAGTTTTAAGATTATTTTGATATCAATGACAAAGGTGGATTTTGTTGAGAAGTGTTATCATTGATGTCAAAGTTGATGTCATTTGATGTCATTGATGTCAAGGTGTATATTATGAAGATGAATGGTGAATGGAATATGAGGTATGAGATTATGTGTCTAATTTTATAAGGAATCTAGGTGACAAGAGATAATTTTAAGGCAAGTTAATGATAAATAAGGTTGATGTCAAGAAATTGAAGCTGTTTTAAGATTGGTGTCTAAATGAGCAAGGCTGGTTGGTAGTGTATTTTGTGACAAGATAATGAGCATTGAAGGTATGTAGTTATTTCCATGAGAGATAAAGTTATATGTTGAAGTGTCTCATATATTCTTATTTTATGTTGTGTTAAGGTCATGATGTGTAAGGAATAGGTTAAGGCATCAAGGTATATTGTAAAGCCTTGTCTAGACCTTATGAGATGGTATGTGTAGGTATCATGGTGTGAGTGAGCTTATGCATGTGAAAAGTTATTTAGAATTTTATGGACTTTATATTTAGGTATATAATCCTTTAAAAATGTTTTAAGGTATGTTTTTTAGGATAAATTCTTTAGTATCATAGTCATAGTCATATCATGAAATGACCTTGTGTGAAGGCATGGGCTTGGTTACTTGGTGATATGAGTGGTATTTGGAATATGAGAAGATGTATGGAAGTGGGTGAGTATGGTAATATTTCATATTTCATGAGAATTATATGTTTAACATAACAATTAAGTGTTTAAAACATGATAAAAGGCATGGAGTTCAAATGCCTACGTAGCCTAAAGACTAGTCATGGCATGAAGAGACCTAGTGAGAAGGTTTGATCTTGATGGATTGATGAAATAAATTCACATAGGAATAATAAGTTTTATGAGTTTACTTGATAAATTATATGATGTGATGGATAAATCAAGATAATGTCAAGTTAATCCTATAGGGGCCTTAAGATCAAATATGGAACTAGACTAGTTGTAGACCTTGCCTAACCTACTAAAGTGTCATGAGGCATTGCCAAGGAAAATGAAGGATGTTTAAAATTGTTTAATACTATTAGATACTATATAATAATTTAAGTGAGGTTGAAATAACATGGAAATAAGTTTTAAGGTTAGCTCAAGACATAATGAGGTGTGAATATTTAGGTGTAGTAAAGCAAGATGGTGAGAACATAGCCTAATAAAGTATCAGGATCAGCTTCTAAGTCATGCATGAGTAGGTGAGAATTTAAAAATTTTAATCAAGGTTTTATAATCATATTAAATAAATATTAGTTAATGGTTTGTAAGAAAAGTCTTGAAAAGGGGTTTTAAGGTCTCTTAAGTACATAGAATGTAGAATAGCCTACTTGAGAAGGTTTTTCAATTTTTTGTTGGCATGTGAAAAGTATGTATGAGGACCTAAGACTTTAATTGTATATGGGGAAGGATCATAGATAAAATTTCAAATCATTGGTTTCTATAATGAGGGGATAATCTTTATAAATGATCGTTAAGACTGGAAAATGGCTTAAACCCTCAAAGAACCCTAACTCAGGCCTAATGTGAAGGATCTTGTTTGAAAGTTCTTATAATGATTTAGTATGGATATAAAATTTATTGGAGGTTGTATTAAACTCTCTCAATCACCTCCAAGTGTGATTTTTTTCCTAGGTGAGTGAGTAAACCCTATAAGAAAGTGCTTATTTC
The DNA here is from genome assembly GCA_037957365.1 of Torreya grandis. NCBI lineage: Eukaryota > Viridiplantae > Streptophyta > Pinopsida > Cupressales > Taxaceae > Torreya > Torreya grandis. Next base: position 1,172,458 of record JARHVA010001199.1, read on the forward strand.
TAGGAAATGTATTGTAATAGACAAAGGTAACCAAGTCAAAGTAAGAAAATTGATGGAGTTAAAAGTGTGATACTTAGTTTGTGTATATATTATTTTTTTATAAATTTATATCCTTTAGGTACGCTAAATTATTCATACAATTTGACCTATTTCTAATAGACCTAATGATGTAGACAGTGACAAAACTAGATAGAAGTGATACAGTGATTAGGGAGGTGCTATCATGGATTAGGGCTGATTCCAAATTCATGGAGATGTTATTAAATACTGGTAATATAAATTCATGATGAATATAATTTTTGGATATCATTTTATATATCAAAAAATTTCTCTCAAAATTAACTTATCTTGCTCAATGAGGTTTGTGTACAGAGAGGTTTAGAGATTATTTTATATGTCTAATATTTTCCATTAGACCTTAGTGTTTTTATGTTTTGATATGTTATAAATATATATAAGGATAATTTTCATCCATTAATATTATTTTAATATGTCTACATGGTTATTTTAATGCAAAGTCATCATGACTGGTCTTCAAGGGAAACTCACAGATCTGGGTTTACAAGTTATATAGATTAGTTTGAGAATTTATGCCATGAGCTAATATATATAGTACACATGATGTTTTTTATATACTTGAATTACCTATCCATTATTTTTATAATATTTTAATTTAGAATGAGATGTTGAAATATTGAAGCCAAAATGGCTTATTTGTCTAAGTAAGGACCGTGAGAGAGAAGGTCAACAAATTGGTCTATAAGACTAATATTTTCCACTATAACTTGTGATATATCTATTAAATGTTACTATAAGTATTTTATAATAAAAATTTAATTAATTTTAGTGCCTTTAATTTATTCATTTAGGTATCAAAATTTCAAGTCTTCATGATTATGTTTTGAGGCTTATTGGCAGTTCTGAGTGGGATACTTGTAGAGAAGGCTTTGAGTACTTTTGCCTTGAGTTGTGAGGTATAATGTACATGGTTATGAACCTAAGTTAATTATTATTTTATTTATATTATTTTTTCCATTGTTTTTTGATAATATTGTGTTTTTTCTAGTTGTTTAAAATAAACTTTCTAGGTATGCATAGGCCTAATATGAACAATACTAATGGTGTGCTCCAAGTAGTGGTTTGAACTAAAAGGATAAATGAAGATAATATGATATTTATATAGGTATTTTTAGGTGTCATATTATATTTTCTTACCATGTTAATTTTTTTAATTTTCTCTAATAAGATCAAAGGGTAACATGTGATAAATAGGCCTAATGAGATTAGGTCTCCATCAGACCTATAAAAGGAATACATCCTATTAAGCTATGGAATACCTAATGGATTAGTTGATTCATGTTTAAAATGTGTTATAAGACATATTTAAATATTTATACAAGTGTGCAAGTATGTATGTCTAACCAAGGTGTGTGAGAGAAATTAACTTGTATAAGAGCAAGGTCTAATAGGCCTATTTGTGTGTGTAAGGTAAGTGATTGTGAAAAAATATAAAAGAGAAAAAATAGGAGAAGAAAGAGTTAATGTGGAACATCATATGGGTTTATTTAATATATAACAAAATATTTTAATGTGAGGATCAAGGTCATGTGACCTAATCAAGTCAAAAAGAGGGCTAGTTGAGTGAAGAAAGCTAATGACCAGTTTGAGAGCATTAAAAGAGAGAGAAGATTTATATAAGAGTAACATCATCTATTAAATATTGAAACAAGGAAAAAAATGGAAGGTATAAGTGTACATGGCTGAATGGGTGCTTGGTCAAGAGGTGGATGGGTTGGTGTTGAGTCACTAAGGGATTTGGTACTTCTTTGCAAGTGGGTGATTGCTAAATACTATATCAAGTTGGTGTTTGATAGATTGGGGTTGGTGCTCAAATTTTAGTGGGTTATAAATTAAATTTTATTCATTTATTTATAGGACTGGTTGTCTAATCTATAATCAATGTGTTTTACTCCCCATGAATGTTTCCCACTTATAAGATGTGTTCATACTTTCTATGTTTATATTCTCATGCTACTAGACTAGTTGATATTGCTCATATAATTATGTTGATTGATGAATGATTAGAATATATATTTAAGTTAAATTAAAATTTAAAAAGGATATTTATTCACCTCCCTCTTAGTCATCTTACTTCAAATAGATATCATTAAAGCAACATTAAATTCTCAAATCATCCAACTTGAAGTTACTCCCAGTCTTGTTGAATGTGTTATTGTTGGTCCCATTCACTATTTAAATCATGACACATATACTTATACCAAATATAATTCTATCCTTCCAAATCCTTCATGCATTCAACACACATCCCTAATCAAACATACTTTATGCTTCACCCTATTTTGTAACAACCTCTATCATAAGGGCTATGATAGTATCCTAGTAAATTTGGAAGAAACCAACTTAGAAATTAAATAAGTTGTTGAAAATTTTTATAGAGAACATAATTTAAATATTGATAGCAGTCAACATCATGTATCTCAAACTCTTTTATAATTGAAATGCCAAAAAAAAAAAAAGAAAGATAAAGAGAAATAAATTTGTCCAAAGGTGAACACAATTTATATGGTGCATTAGGCAAGTCCCATGATGAAAACCAATTTTAAACATCATGCGTAAAATAATCAATTTTCTATGAGTACCCTACACTTGGGAATAAACTCATTCCATTTCAACCCTATGCATTCTAAATCATCTCTCCATCCTTACCCATCCTATAAATTTTTTAATCCCATCCTTTACCATCATACACTTACCCTAAACCATATTTACCTATCCTAAACTATATTAAAGCATGATTACCCATCCAATACATCATAAACTCATACTCAACCATCATACACCATCCTTGAATACCCTTACGTATCCAAAACCATCGTCATCCATTTAACCCTAAAACCATCTAAACCCATCTAATCCTTGCCATCTTAAATCCATACTTCTGCCCATTTTTACCTTGATAAGGAAGTGGAAATGTATTGAGACATGTTCTTAGAAACATCTTGGTTTATCCTTGCTATGCTATTTTTATGACTAAACACTTGGTTATTACATCATGTGTTTCTTAGAGTTATCATCTTAATTCCAATCCATTCCTAATCTCTCTCTCTCTTCCATCCATCCTTATCTCATCCATATTGTAGAATCATTTAATCCATCATCATTAATCCATGCAGTCACTTCATTTCCTTGTTATTTCTTATAAATCAATCATCCATAATTATTTCCTAATCTTTCCATCCAATCTCCCACACTTGTTTATTGGGACCCAAAAAATCTCCATATGCATCCTTTATCCCTAAATCTATCACTTACTCAGTTAATTAGTTAATCAATTAGTCAACCAATCTAAGATTACATATTTATAACGGGGTATATCATTCCCACATCCATTCCTATGAACTCTAATTCATGGTTCACCTCAAAGCATGCAACTTCTCTTGGGATACATCTATTCCCAATTTGATCCTAACATATATAATTACTTTGGTAAAAATCAATCCATCATCCAATCATAATGTGAAATCATTAACTTAAGTATGTTAATAGCACCCATGGGTCAATCTTACATTACATCATCACTTCTCTTCCCACATTGGGAGAACTACATTTGGCCTAATATCCCCACTCAAACATTGTCCATGGTGGATTATGTAGGCAATTATTAAATGCATGGGGTTTCTAGGGTTAGTTCATCCACCATCATCTAAGACATTTCATGTACATTTTATATTATCATTTGACCAAAGTGTTATATCTCCTTATTAATGCTTGCAAATATCATTTTTTAAAATATTTATCATAAATTAGATAATATATATTTTTAATTTTATGGCATGTGGCTTACCATCATTGGGATATATCAGTCCCACATTTGCTTGTGAGACCCCTAAGTCTAAGCAAAATCCAAGCATGAAATATATAAAGTGTGAAATGTAATTTTTCTAATATCTTCTCTAGCATTTAACAACTATGGATAAATAGTTTTACGTATACCCTCTACAATATTACAACATTATTATTGGGACAAGTATTTATATTATTGATGAAAATTTCCTCATTTCCATCTCCCATTTCATTTTTTCATCAATTTTGAGTGTTTTTCAATTTTAACACATAAAACCTCAAGGGGGCATCATCACACTCATTTTATTTCATTTGGGGAATGTTTTTCCTTCTAAAACATCAACACTCCACTTCCTTTACTATTATTCAAAATAGTATTGCTTTGCAACACTATTTCAAAGAGGGTAAAATTTAAACACCTAAATTTTATTTAGTGTCAAAATGCACCTAAAATCTATTTAATAATTTATCACATCTTCCTCCAAATTCAAATTAATGAATTAAGTCAAATTAGTCAATTATGCACACTTTAAATACTTATTTTAAATATAAAATCTAGATTTTACACCTCATAATATCTTACACCTTTTTATCCCCCATACAAACTTAACCCACAACTTTTTCAACTTCTTATGAGTCATCCCCTAAGTTGTCAAAATGTTTGACTTATTCCTGTTGACTTAGGTAACCAATCCCATGCTTTTATCAAACATTTTTAATGGTCTTCATCCTCATGGATGAGGAATCATTAACCACCTTTTATTATTTAGATAATTCAATAAATCTAAATAACCCTCCACTATTGGATCTTCCTCCAAAAATATATAAATAAGCTTGAAATTTTCATTTAAAAAAAATCTTAGAAATTGGAATCCTGACTTATGCTAATGAAGTTCTATTCACAAGTGAATCAAAGTATATAAAAAATTCTTTTACACTAAAACTCTACCCATTCTCCTTTGAATTCAAAGAGTGGACACCATATTTATGAAGAGCAAATCAATTTTACACGCAATGAAGAAAGCTTGCACACTTGAAGTATAAGTTTGGTCTTTCTATTTTCTTTGTTTATTTATCTATCTTAGGTTGAATTTAGCTTAGATTAATATTAATTAATTTCTTATCAATTCTAAATTTAGTTCACACAATTAAAATCAAGATAAAATATTGAATGACATATATAATACATCCTTAGACCCAAGGATAGCTTCATAATGACCATGATCTTTGAAACTCACTAAATCTTATTGAACAAGACAAAACCAATTCAAAAATTTGAATTCTTAGTTTTCATAAGAAAACATGAAAATATTAACAAATGAACTCAAATGAACAATTTGGTCCTAAAATTGGCCTCTTATTGATCTCTTAAGACCTATAAAACCTTTTAAAAACCAAACAACATCAATATTATGCTATATAAATTGATTCACTTGCATTAGACTACCAAGCTTGAAAATATTTATGAGTTCTTACTCATGAGGTATTCATAACTGCTCTTGTATTTGTCCTTACTAACTATAATTTTTTTTGACATATCTTCTTATTCTCTATAAAATTTATCCTTTCTCATCTTATCTCATGCTCTTTTAGATCCCATGGTTTTTTAAAAATTGCTAGTGACTGGTACAGGCTTACATTGCCTTCAAATTTATGTCCACCTAGATGTGTTGTGGTACCTCTATATTGAAACTTGAAACCTTTTTAGATAGCAGTCCTCTTTGTAGTTTCTATAAAAGGATGAGTTTTACCACCACATAAGTATACCAATCATCTCTCTTTTTTCTTGTATCTTCATTATGTTTCAACTACATGAAAAATTGAATTACCATATAAATTCACTCTAATACTTTTCATCTTAAATCTATTTATATCTTCCTTTGTTACACCTACACATGAAGAAAACACATTAAAAAAATCAATTTTTTCAATAGGCCTTTGAGACCCATTCTTTGTCATCAATATGACTATCAAATAAATAACAACCAAGATAAATTGTAGGATGAACATCCTCTTGTTATTTTTCTTTTTATTTTATTATTCATATGTTTTATCCAATACATTTATCTTCACCTCAAATACATGATCTTGTACCCCAATTACTTCTTCTTTCTCTTCCTTTATGAAATCTATCTTTACACAAATACTAGTTCTTCTACAACCTACTCACAATTATTTTCAATATCGATTAGAGGTTTCTCATAAAATAACCTTTTTTTGGCTCTCAAGGAATCATCTTGTTCTCCATTCCCATGCTATTTACTTTTTAAAAAAAAAATTTCCATTGCCTTCTATGGAATCTCTTTTGTAAAATCAACTCCTATAATGAAGGCCTTAAAATAACTTGATAAAAATTCATTTTAAAACTCATTAGTCACCATGTTATCACTTTCAATTAATAAAATCTGATTTTTAAAGATGAATCCGTTACCTTAATGATTGTAACAACTATATTTTCATCTTTACCTTCTTTTACATATTGCAAAAACTCTTTCTCACTCATCATGAACACTTGATTAATATTTTTTTTCCTTTTGTGTCTTTATATTTCAACGGTGTTAATATGAGTCTCATACCATCCTTTTCAAAATTATAGGTATTTTTTATTCCATCATGAATTTCTCTTTTATCAAACTATCAAGGTCTTTCCAATAAGACATGGCAAACATCCATAGGTATCACATCATAAAACACATCATCTTTATAGATACCTATATTAAAATCTAATTTTAATTATTCATTGATTAATACTTGATGTGATTTTTGTAAACATGACACTCTATAAGGTGTAGGATGGACAAAAATTTTCAAACTCAGTTTCTCAACCATTTGAAAAGATGCTAGATTATATGTACTACCACTATAAATAACCAATTTACAATACTTACCCCTTGACTTTAAAGCTATTCTAAAACTATCTTTCATTTGTATTATCTATTTAATATACTTTCTTGGCTTGAGAAGTATCCTTTTCATTATCAATGTTTCTCTTGTTTTAATTTCTCCACATGTTCCTACACTTTCTTCATTTTTATCTTATATAATCTGATTAGTATGGCTATATTGAACATACTTTGTTAATTTAAAAGATATATGATCAAATTCATTATACTTAGAACATATACCCCAAAATAAAATATTCTTACCTTATGAATATGATTTTATTCTTTTTCATGAATGAATTTCTCTTAGGTTTTGAGCTTGAATTGGAAAATTGATTTCTCTTTATTCATAAATCTGAATGCTATCACCATGATGTATTTTATTTTTTAATAGATACTCTTGTCCCTTTGATTCTTGGTTAGCTTCTCCTCTATTTTGAGTGCAAATTGATAGGCTTCTTTAACTATTCTTGGAGATAATATGTTGATTTCATCTTGAATACTGATATTTAAACCATTAACATACCTGGCTACTTTTTCCACATCATATTATATATGTCCTACTCTTATAGTTAACTTATAAAACTCCTATATATAGGCTTTGACATTCATCTCCTTTTGCCTCAATTTTTGAAGTTTTATAAAAAATGAGTATAATAATAGCTTGTCATGAGTCTAGATTTTAACTTAGCTAGCATTATATCCCATGATGCAATTATTTTCTTACCTCTCCTTATATCATCTTGTACTCTATCCCACCATAGTGAAGCATGTCATTTAAACCTTATAACTAAAAAATAAACCTTCTCATTATCCTTTATATCCTCATATTCAAAATATTTATCCATGGATGAAATCCAATCAATCAATTCTTATAAAATAGGACTTACTACAAACATAGGTACTTATAATTTTGGTTTAGATCATACCTTCATGATTATCCTTATGAGATTTTCTCCTGCACTCTCTTATCTTTCAATTATTGTCACATCTTATTGAAGTGCTTCTTCATAACTTATGTAGCCTGCTTCAATACCCCTTTATGACATGTCCATTGCTTGTAAGTGTTTCTACATGTTCCTCATATCTATCATTATTACCTCTAATTTTTTTGCCTCTTCTAACCACCTATATCACCTTTATTCTTGATTGCCATTTTCATAAGCTTATTTCTCATAGCTTGTTATCTTATCTTCTCAAATAAGTTCTATAGGATTTTGTCTCATAATGTTCCTTCTATTTTTTAATTCACTTCCTTCTAAGGTAAAATAAATTATTCTTCTACCTGATTCTTTTTCTTAGATCTTCTAATTTCTGATACCAAAACTAGTGCAACACAATATTTAGGGTCTCTAACTTTGTTTTTATATTGATTTTTATCTTTTATAGGCTTGTAAATTTCCTTAAATTTTTTGGATATATGAAATATTGAAATCAGAATTAAAACTTTTAAAATGTCTTTATACAATTATAATCATCTTGCACCATCTATACCACATGTTCTATATCGTTTCTTTACTTGGAAACTTTCAAAGAACTAAGAAATTTGTATTTAAACCTTGTTTTGAGTCATATTAGGTGTATCACTCCTATTATAACTTGAATGGATTATAATTCATAATTTTTATAGGCATATATAAATTTTAAATATTATTTCAACCTTTAAAAAATTCAAAAAATCCTTCTTAAACTCTTACACAACTTGATAACTCAATGAAAGAATGAAATTTACATTTGGAACCTTATTCTAGGTCTTACATATAGGTCTGTCATGTTTTATTTAGAATTAAATATGATATAATGTATTTTTAACCTCAAAATAAAAATTATTCATAGTAATTAACAAATTTATACCATCTTCTTAACTTTAATTTACAAGTAAAAATGAGAACATTAACTTATAGCCTTATTTTTATGTCTAACATACAGTCTGTCTCTTACATAATCACCTATAGTTACTCTTAAAATAATCTTAGATACTTGAAAAATTTATATTTTTAATAGACCCATATATTAGTCACATACTTAATTTTAGAGGAAATAGATTTATAGTTTGGGAGAAAAATGAGATTCCCCATCTAAAACCTTGTTTTCCTAGAAACCTATAGGCCTATTTGACACAATCAATTATAACTTAGATTTTTGAGCCAAAAATATCATAAAAACACTATTATAAACTTTTATGAACCTTATATCACATATATACAAAGTTTTTTCTTTTTTTTTGTATGGTTCAATCGTGTGGAAACTCATGTTTTCCCTCTTAAAACTTGATTTAGGGTTTATAGGTCTATATAGAGGCTGAGAGCTAAAGGTTTGAGTTTTATAAATATAAAATGACTATATAAGGTTTATAATTCATGTAACAAGGTTTCTATCCATGTATATTACCACTCTAACTAAAAATTACACTTGATCAATCAAAATAATGATGCTATAAAGTTTATTCTTGACTACAGACTTTGTTTCTAGACTATAAACTCTATTTTTCCCTTCCAAATCTCAAGAAACAATTATGAAACATTTAAAAATAAGTGACACATGTATCATGTATTTATATAATAAAATAATCCAAATTCACACATACACTATGGAAAAAATCTTTCTTTTTTAATGTTTCTATAAATTTTACAAACATAGAACTTGTTCTTACATAGAATTGCACTTACAACAACCTAAAAATTAGATTTCATATTTATTTTTATACCATTTTAAGCTTATAAATTAATGTTTATACATATAAATCCTTTAAAATTCAATAAAACTTGTCTTATTATCACTATAATTTCTTAACCACTCTTAAACTTTATCAATATGTCTTATTTAGCCTCTTATCCTAAATTGGATAAGCTTCTCAAAGTAAAAACATGATTATTAATAATGAAAATCAATATAAAATATTAAATGACATATATAACACATTAATAAACCAAATGAATCAATTTTTAAGGACCATGATCATTGACACTCACTAAATCTTCTTAAACAAGCCAAAACTAATTAAAAAAATTGACTTATTGGTTTTGGTGAGAAAACATGAAAAACTTAACAAATGGACTCAAATGAATAATTTGGACCTAGAATTGTCCTATTATTGACCTCATAATACCTATGAAACCTTTTTAAAGTAATAAACAATTAATATTATGCTATATACATTGATGCACTTGCATTAGAAAGATTGACACAAATTGATCAAGGTAATATTCAAACACATTATTCTTGAGTTTCATGAATGTAGTAGGTGCATTCATTAGTCTTAAAGGAAGTATTTTTAAATCATAATGCCCATAAAATGTATTGAATTCTAATTTTGGAATATATTCCTCTCTAATTCTTAATTGATGATACCCAACATAAATATTAATCTTTGAAAATACTATTGTACCACATATTTGATCAAAGAGATTGTTAATGCGAGGTAAAACATACCTTTTATTCATTTTTATCTTGTTAATAATATGGTATTTAATGAATAAATAAAAGGCTTTTCCTTATTTTTGACAAGGAATATAAGGACACCCCATGGTGAAATATCTATTTGAATCAACCCTTTGGCCAACATTTCCTAAAGTTGGTCCTTTAACTTGATTAACTCAATTATTGTCATTTTTTAGGGAGCCTTGGATTATAGTTTTGAACCTACAGTGATATCTATGGTGAAATCAAATTTTCTTTGAGGAGTTATAACTAATAATTCCTCTATAAAAACATCCTAAAATTCTTGTAGAAAAGGATAGTTTTCTAAAGAGGGTTCCTTAACTTCACCAATTTCATCCATTTTTACTAGGAATTCTTGACATCCCTTTCATTTAACCTTTTTCAACTAAATGTATAAAATTTGACTTAGTTTTAACTTTCTATGATATAGTTGGATTTGGGTTTAATTTACCAAATCATATAAACACTCAACCTTCTTAAAAAAATAATCAACTTTGGATTTGTGCCTAGAGATCCAATTCACTCTTAGGATCACATCATATGACCCTAGCGGTGTAACATAAAGATCAACAAACATAATTAATCCTATAAAATTTATTTAAGCCTTAATAAGACATCTATCAACCTTGACATTAGATTTATTCCCATACTAAACTAACTAATCATTTTCCATAAAACTAGATTGGGACAGATAATTTACTTAACATTAAAGGAAAGATAAAATATTCAATGGATCCTATATCTATCAAAATATAAATAGGTTTTTCAAACAAAGTATCTAATACTTCAATGGGAGAGTCTTGAAATTCACTTGATAATTATCAATAATTTCATGAATACACTACTAAAATGTTCCCTACTAGTATGTAGAGGTGGACAAATTCTTATTTCTACCATATGTTTGCCATCAAGGAGAATCCTTTGCATAATGGTATCCCACATGTAAAGCACACACTAGGTGGTGCTTTCCTCTCATCTTAATTTACTCCTTTGAATCCTTCCCTAAAACTACCTCTAAGTTTATTGTTCCTTGAATCATTACTAAATATTTCATTATATATATTGAATCAGTTCTTATAATTTCCATTCCATTTTCAGTTCTTTTTCTTAAAGGGTGTCTTTGAACTTCCAAACTTCTTTTTGATTTTTTCTCTAACCTCAACAAGTGATTTCAAATTTTTATTCTTGATTAAATACCTTCTTAGATACCTGATCCATAGTGTATGGTCTATGCACATACACTTTAAATATAGTTTGGGTTTTTAATCTCATAATGAAATTTTTGATCTAAAAACATTCATATTTGTGATACTATAGAACATACATCAAGAGTTTTGTCAATTTCTCCTAGTATTAATTTATAGAAAAATCCCCTTGATTTAGATACTATAAATTTATTAATTTTTTATCAAAGTATTGTTAGGTATTCATTTTACCATAAAAAGAGTCACAAAATACTCCCAAGTAGTGGTAGTGGAATTAGGACTCATCATGAGATTCTTGTTAAGCCCCTAATTTTTTGCTTCACCATCTAATTGGTAAGATCTACAAATGGCCTTATTTACCTTTTAATAATTTCATATCTTAAAATATTTTTTCATTTTAGTGAGCCAAGATTTAGCTCCATCACCCAATATCATACCATCAAATTGGGTGGGTTTAATTTATTCATGTCTCATACAAGATATATAACTACTTGAGATCTCACTACTTACAAAATTTCATCATGCTTATGATATTGAGGCTCTTCCTATTCAGTAGGTTTTTCCTATAGAACCTCTTGCTCATCTTCCTCCCTAGGTCCATGAATTTCTCAATTTAGAGTCACTACTCTATCTCTAGTTTCATTCATGGAAATGATTATTTGATTAATTTTTTAAATTGTTATATTTCTATTTTATTATTTTAATCTTCAAGATTTGAATTTGAAGTCCCTTCACCATTCAATTTAACTTGGGCCATTCTCCTTATTGAAAAATGGGAGAATATATTCATGTTAGTGGACTCATTAGGTCTAAGATTTAAACCTTCACTCTGATACCATAGTATTATAAACCCAATGGATTACTCAATATTGACCAAAAAAAAAGGTCCAAATGGTTTACTTATAAATAGTTCATAACTATCTATAAAATCAATGTTTGATTAATAAATGTATCTAACACATTCAATGTAGAAACATATCAACCCAATAGTTAATAAAATGAGTCATATAGTTTTCAAACAACCAATAACAAATTACAAGCTGAATATATCTCATAAAAAAATAGTGAAAGGAATCAAGTATAAAAAATTATTGATATTATCCACATTACAGATATAAATAAGCATACAACCACTAATTTCATAATATTCAAAATTAATTACAAATCTCATAGCCAATGATGTGATTAATATCTATCAAATAATAATATACTACATATTACATTTTAGTATAAAGTCAACTATGCAATATATTTTTTACAACAATACAAATGAACCTCATAAATAACTCAATGATATGTATATATATCTATGATCCCTAAATGGTTAAATAGATAAATAGATGGAGAAAATCATCTGAATTATTTACCTCTAACCATTAACCATCAGTATCATGCATGCCTCCCCACTTCAAGTGTCCCTTATCATCATTGAGGGATAGCAAATAATAATGAGGATATCAAGAAATCAACTGGAAATCATGTGTGTATAATCAAAATTACATGAAATAGTCATATAGACCATGGAAACAAATCCTCTATCTAATATGACATCAACATACAAATGTAAACTATAAATTAGAGTGGAATTACAATGTTTCAGCTATAACATTACTTTGGTAAAAGTTTTCATTATAGAAATTAGATCTCACAGAGATTTGAGTCAATCCACTCCCACAAACTCTCTATAAATGAATCATAAATTATCACATGATATTAAGGGGAAAATATATGAGTTTTGAGTCATCACCCTCAAATATCTAACACTAGTTATCATATGAAACATGATAATGATTTAAAATAAATAAATTATGGTAATTATTTAAATTTTAGCATACATCAGTTCAAGAATTTATGAAATGAAAAATATAAACAATCATCACGCCAACAATGTCTTTGTTTCCCATAATTGAAACTCTTCAATCTTATGTATAGGTTCTTGAAATTAACTATATTTTAATCAAGCATGCTTAATTTTTTAGAACATAAAGGTCAAGATTAATTAAAATAAAAATTATTCAACTTAAATTCCTTTTATATATCATTAAATCATCTAAGGTCTGATACTATATTCTCAATATAACTCAGATAATATCCAAAAATATCCCATAAACAAAATCAATAATATAATTTACCTTAAGCATCTATCCATATGTATTCCATCATGTAATATTATATGAGAAAAATCTCATTTATTAATAGATATAGGTTACAACCTAAATATGGTTAATAAACAAGATCTACCCTGTTAATTTCATATAATAAAGATTCATTAAAAATAATATAATATTTGAAAATGTGTATATAATATACATAAGTTTTAAATTTAAAATTATACTTGTTAAGATCTTATTCATATTAACACAACCTATGGATAATTATCCTCATAAAAACATGCTCACTTGAATAATTAATACTCAAAATTTCCCCTTTATAAATTATAACTTTACTAATTCATTCAAGAGGAGACATGTATAAATACTCAACCTAATATCATAGTGTTTGATTAACCCATGTATTGCATTAATAACTAAATGTATCTAATTCCCACACAGGTCATCACTACTAACATTGTAACAGTTTGCTAACTTCTTAAAACCATAAGATAATAAAATTAAGTTTTGAAGCTTATTCAATTCACTAGAATGATAATCTAATAACATTTTTTTACACATGGTCAAATGTGTGTGTGTGTGTGTGTGTGTGTGTGTGTGTGTGTGTGTGTGTGTGTGTGTGTGTGTGTGTGTGTGTGTGTGTGTGTGTGTGTGTGTGTGTGTGTGTGTACATGTGCATATATATGCTTGTATGCATATATTTATATACATACATATATATGCATATGTTTGTGTAAACACACACACACACATATGTATATATTTATATACATATATACATGTGTGTGTACATTTATTTCTCATACAATAGAAAACCAATAACTTAGTACATATTGATTCATAAATTGCATATCTCAATATAAGAGTAATTGGTAAAATAAATTGTAGCTACATGGTTCTTATTTAGTAGAATTCTTCCTAATACCATCAAGCATATTTATTAGATATTCCTTGTTTCATTTATAAAAAAGTCATTGTAAGCTTTTTTGTTTATATAAACATGTACAGGTTCCAAATTATAACTTTGAGTGTAATAAATTCAAAATATTTTATCCATTTTGGCTCATATTGAAACAACAAAACTATAAAACCAAACCCTATAAAATATGTAACAAATAATTCTATGAAAAATATACATGACATTTGATAATTCAAATTAAGTCCATAAATCTATAACAATTTGGTGGGTTTCAAAGAAAGAGCATTTTATTGCTATTTGAACCAATACTTAGTCTAGGATGAAGTTAATATACATGTTTTATTAGAAACCATGAGAATTTTGAGTCTAATTTTAACATAATATCCAATAACATTTCAATTCATGTCTAAATCAAGTATGTACAGTGAAGGAAACTCACAGAGGAGATATGGAAATCATTAAACCTTCAATTTATTAATAGGAAAAGGGTCATTATCATTTTTGTAAGCCTAGGGATGAAATTTAATTCCATCCCCAAGTCTATAAATATGATTCCCTAAGTTTATTTTCATAAATATTTATACCAAAAAATACATTAAATAAGGTTTCCATTAACCTCGGTCAAACATTTATTATTTTTTCTCTTAAATAGGTCTAAAATTGCAAATTAAAAGTCCTTTCATACTCTACACACAATTCAAAGTTTTAATTACCTGGTTATAATAATATCTACCATTCTATTTTTAGACATTGGTAGCCTCTCTATTCTTTTTCCAAAATCTCCTTTCTTTTCCTCTATTGTGTTACCATTTTCTTATCTTACTCTCTTCTTATTTTTTCAAAACCCATGCATGTTGTGCATGACCTGGTAACTCTGCTATAACTTTGAGAGTTCACCATCATGGAAATGTAATTCATCAAAGCATGGCTACACCCATTGGTTGTTAACTTGCAGTCATAAACCATATTTTTGGCATGATAGCTTCATCAATCTTTCCAAATGGGGAAGTCAAATCCAACATCATAGCAAAAATCAAACCTAATTACTTTTTGAGATTCCTAAGTATCCTAAATTATTCCTTTTCAACTTTGTGATATTTCTAATTAAAAATAATCCAAAGTTCCAAATTTTATTTTTAATTAAATTTTTTTGGGTGATTTCACCATAATTTTCCCCTTCTTTATGCCACTATAAATGGACAACAAACAAATCATCAAACAAGACCAATAATTACTCAACTTCTACCAGCTAGAATGCATTTTAAAGTTAACACCATATATTTTAGTTCCTATAAATATTATAATAAATATAATTATTTAATTAAATTAATATACATACTATGCTAATCATGACAAGTAATGAACTTAGGCAAAGCAAACATGCTTCGATCACTATAAGGACAAACAATGTAAGCAACATTCATCATTTAAGTAGAATTTGATTAACATTGATTTCACCTAAGAAACATGAATGTGGTGTGTGTGGTTCATCTTAATTTTCTCAATCCTTAATATTAGTATCTACACCCCCTCTCTGATGATACTCTCCCTTTATGCCACTTATGAGGGTAGAATAGTCTTGAAAACACCTTGATCAAACAAAGGAAAATTAGTATGAGATTATAAAAAATAATAAGTATATAACAATTAATAAATTATTGTAATGACAATAATATGAAATTAAATAACAATCAAAATGATAATATAATATAGTTTAAACATATGAAAATGTCCTCCAACATAATAACTAATCAGTAATAAACAATAAGATTGTCAATCATAAAACATACATAACCAGATTCAACATAAAAAATATAAGTAAAAATAATTAGTTTCATAATCCCTAATAATTATTTGTAGTTTTTTAGAGTGAGATAGGATGTGAAACATACATTGACTTACCTTTCTACTAAATGACTGCATAAAAGTACCATAGACTCATTTTTGGAGGGCACGATAACTACATTTGAGAAACCATAAGGATAAAAGGCTAAAAATGTATGAAAATAATGTGTTCATATTTATTATGGTCAATAAAAGGATGTAAAGGGTAAAAATCTCAAAAATTATTGAAACACTTGTAAAAATTTGCAAGCCAAAATTGATAAGCCTATGTTATCAATAAGATAAAATGTCAACGCTAATTAAAACTAAAAAACCCAAAAATACACCAAAATAATATAATTAACAATCCAAGTTGAAAAAGGATAAATTTAATTATCACATGATAGTAAAAACATCAATTTAAGACAAAAAACAAACCAAACTTGAACAAAGAGGTGAAAATTTGTAAAAATGAGACTATATGGTCTCCAAAAAGGTGAAACATGAAAGCATGAAAGGGATAAATAAGATGAAATTAATATAAAACTTAATTTCCCAAACATAACTAATACAAATCCTATATAAATAAGGTAATGACCAAGAGAGTTTCTCATAACAACTAAAAGATGTAGCTTATATTCTAAATATGGAAAAGCTAGAAATTTGTCATAATGTTACCATGCCTGAAAGAGATTTATAATATGAGATAAATAATTTAAGTGATACCTTTAATAATACCTACCTATCAAAGTGGAGAAATGTATATAACTAAAAGATGGATTCTCTATGGTGAAAACATGGTCTTTACCAAAAACATGATACTCAAATCAAGTCAACAAGGCTAATAATTTTCAACATCGATGTCCCTAGAGAACCCTAACTAAAAAATATGAGCTTAGGATAAACATTAAAGTATATATATCACCCCATTAAGGATAAAATTCATGAAAATTAAAATTATCCTACCTTCCCATGATGTGTTCCCCACTCCTCAAGACCCCTTATAGAGTTGTTGGTCTACAGTAAAGATTAGGTACTTATGTGATAAATTAGGTGCCACTATAATGTAATAAGATATAGATAGATAATTATATAATGATACCTCCTACCATATTCTATTATACTATCACACACTAATGAACCTAGGATCTATCATGAAGCCAATTATGGAGTTTCAGCTTTAACTAGAATAGGAGATGTACCGAAACTATCATGTATTTTGGTGTGATCTAAATTTTAAGATATAATTTTCCTTTTAAAATTTATTTTTCTTAATATATATATTGTACCTCTTTTGTATTTTTATATCTTATTCCTCCATATGGATTTTGAAAAATCAATGAGTGCTAAATATTATTATCATAAGAGAGATTACATATATCCACTTTAAAGGATAAATTAAAGACCAATATGCCTAAATAATCCTAGAATTGAAGCTAAGGAAAGTGTGTGATCTCAAAATTTGCCTTGATGAGCCTAAAAGGAAATGAAAAAAGAGGATATCATAAAAAATATTATAAAATGATTATGTTTCCCCAAATCATAAAAAAAGTGGAAGGTGAGATGGTATAATGGAAAGTAGGTATGAATTGTAATCATAAGAGAAGGATAAATGTGGGTGAGGACATAAACATAGACTATTATTATTTTACCACAAGATAATATGACTGACTCAAAATGAGGAAAATAACTACTCTCAACCATTGCGTTATCTTTGTAAGAATATACCTAGCTAATGTTGAGAGAAAAATAATCTTTATATAAAATTGAACAATGATGGGTGTTTATTATGAGGGTGTTCCAAAGTCTTACCATGAAACTCATAAACTAAAACATATAAGGGCAATAAGTAAGATAAAATATGAAGCATATAAAATGTAATAAGCACCCAAAGAGTGTGCATAAAGATAAAATAAATAGAATAATCACAAATAAAACAATGGTTGATTAAATGAAGGAAATGACTATAAAAAGAAATAAAATCAGGATGGGAATTTATGAGGAGGCCTATATTGATTCCCCAATTCTTATCATGCAATTACAAACTAAAAAAATAAAAAAGTGTAAAAAGGATAAAAGACCTAAGGACCAAGAATAGGTACTAGGGTTAATGTGAAATAAACCTATAAGTGTGCATAAAAATCAAGGCTAAGCTACAATGCAAGAGAATAAAAGAAAAACTTACAATAAATGTTACATAAAAATAATATAAACTAATTGTAAACATGAAATTAATATATACTGTAAATGGAAAATCATAAATAAAAAATAAACTAAGAATAACATAGACTAATCAAAATACTTCTTCAATAATTGAGAATTGATTGGTTTTTGGAAGATATGTCCTTCAATGTTATTTATGATATAGTTTCTATTTGAAGTATGTCCTTAAATAGATAAGGACCCCAACACTTTTGGGTGTACTTTCCCTCTTTATCATGAGCGCAATATAATTTCAACACTAGGTCCTTGGCATCAAAATTATGAATTTAAATTTATTGATATATTATTTACCAATGTAAATTGTGCATTGGAAATTATGTTGAAGGGAAATTATGCATCAATCATAAATTATATATAAAACATGAATATGTGATTCATAAATATCTTCATCAAGAATGATGTCAGTAGAAGAAATATATAAATAGGGTAACTCTAGTTCTATTTGTAAGATGGCTTCAAATCTATTAAATAAATAGAATGGAGTTTCCATCCTGGTAGTACAAATTATAGTAGAGTATGCCTAAATTGTAGAGTAAAGTTTAAGATGTTAGTCCGAAGGAGAATTCCTTATAGTCTTTATCAAGATATTATTAAGGATTTTGTTAGTGGCTTTAGCTAATCCATTTCTTCATGTATTTATTTTTAAAATTCCTAGAATTGTCAAATATTATGGTGTGATAAAACTCAAATTGACATATTATTTGATAAAGGATGGGTCCATAGATACTGATGCATTAACATTAACAAGGGGCATAACATATACCCACTTGGTAAAATAATTTATGGTAGTAATAATGAAAACATTTGCATCTTATGATCGAGGTATTTTGTTAATGAGATCTAATTCTCTAATAGAAGGTTGAAAGAGATTCAAGGGTTTTAAGCTCGATCAGATGAGAATGAATAATATCACTATGGATCTATAAAGGATTATATTTCTTTACAAATATGATGGCATCCTTCTCAAGACTAGGCTAATATTATCCCTATGTAAGATTTTATGCACTATTGCTTGTCTACTAAAATGGCCCTATAAATTCCCATGTGTACCTTTTCAATAAGATAAGAGACTTCTTATTGAGTAACATAATGGAATAGGGTGAATTTGGCATTATTATAGTTGGATATTATGTCTAATAATGTATTAAAAATATTACTTTTAAAGTCTAATATTTTGGTGGGAATCAACCTCAGAAGGATAAGTATTATGTTCAATAGATTGGATATATCTTTATACAATGATATTTATGGATTAGTGACAAATTTGATGTGTAAAATAAGAGAATAATATTTAAGTGATAAGGTAAAGGGATACTTCCTTATGTGGATGAGGAATTTTGAATCTTTGATTCATGTAATGCATGATGAGGATGAAAAGGTGAAGCTAAATAATTAAAAGAATCAACAATAACATTTATATATTATGGAATTAGCTCAATGGTAAAAGATGCAAACTCTTTAAAAATATTAGTAACAAGGATATGATATGTTATAAGGTTTTATATTTTGTATTTTTATACACCACTAAATTTTTGACATGTAAAATGTGAATCACCTAGATCATGTAAGTAGGAAATATCTAACTTGATGCTTTATTTCATCCCAAGGATGAGAGTTTCATATTCAACCATGTTTTTAATAACATCGAAGGTCAATCAAAAATATATAACAATGATTTTTTCATAAGGATTGGCAAGGGCATATTATTTATTGTATCCTTGAAGGTACTTGGATCCTTTTAAATGGAGCATCCAAGTATGCTTATGAAAATCAATGTTGACCTTAAGTAGTTATTCTAAGGTAATTTGTGTTGATGGTTCAAACTTAAAGATTGAAATTTTAGGTTCTTCAAGGGCTTAATCCTCAAGGTTAGTAATGAAATTATGTAAGTTTTATTTAATGTAAATAGGTTGATATATGCCTTCAATCAAGAGGACATCCTTGTCTATAAGAGTGACCTAAATGTGTCATTGAGATGGTATAGGTGTGGAAGCAAGTTAATCAATACTCACTTGGCCTTTGACTAATTTTTGGGTGATAATTCTAAATTAAAATTCCATCAAAATTACCATCCATTTTCTAATTAAATCTCTAGGTAGGAAGGTTTTGGAGAATAAATGATGAAGGAGGTCATAATGTATTATGACATAGGTAGTCTTATAAATCATTTAATGGTGAATCTTATCAGTGGAAAAATAGATTAAGAGGAATTAATGCTCCAATTTCATGTAATGGGTCTCATAATATATCAAATCATGAATAATATATTAAATAGAATATTCCTTTATAGACTCATCTTGTTGTGTAGAACTTTCCCTAGATATTATGGGAGTAGATGTATAAAAGATTAGTAGGTGATTACTATAAGGTGGTTATAAAGTATGAGGGTGAATTAAATGTTTCTTAATGTTATAAAAGGACTTTTTAAAATTATTATTCCATTCAATTTTAACACATTTCTTGAGAAGATAGCTTACCAAATATGTATGGTAAGCCAACTCAAGAACAACTATGTGGATTACATAAGTTTCTTAAGATATGTGTGAATATCAATAATGGATTGATGTATAGTTATGTTAAAATAAAATTGATATTATAAGTATCCATGTAAAACTCTATTAGCGAGATAAAAAATCCTAAATATTTTCTAGAAGTAACATCAAAGACACACATATGAGGATTAAACTTAACTTCATATTTAATAAGGTGATCAAAGATGATATATAAGTCATGAAGATGATTTTCATGACATTTTGATTTATATACAAGGCCATACACATATTTTTCTATATTTTGGGTGATATCATGAAAATTATGGGTTGTTTCATGTTGGTAATTTTCACTAGTTTTTTTAAGGCTAAAAACATTATTATCCCAATAGATAGAAAATATAGTCTTATGTTGATATTTTGGGGTGATGTGAATCTGATTACACTCAAAAATCATATATGAGGGAAATCATCACATATCCACTTATGAATTCAACAATAACGTTTATGGAAGGTAGACGAAAATTATCCTTAGGGCTTGATAAGTTAAAATTACAAAAGTCAATACAAATATGAATGACCATATTTATTTTTTTATGAATGGGTACTATTTTTTAAAACTATTTGGATTAATCTATAGGTATGATAAACTTAGATTATAAGAGATTAGTGTCTTCTTTATGACATAAATTAGAAACCTTATGAGGGAAACTCTATTGTTCTTGGTGAGTGGGTTTTTCATATGGATATGTCACTATGTTATGAAAAGCTATGATAGGGTATATACCTTGAATATCCTTATATGAACATGCAAATAATTTAAAATATATGTCTAAAAATAAGCTAAATTTATCATTTTCTTTAAGGTAGAACTCATTTAAGATAAGGATGGATTTGGGATTTGTATTTGTACCAAATAATACTTCTTGAATTTATTTGATAAGTATTGTGTTTCCATCCTTTTAATAGTATGGAGTTTTAAGGAATCTTATAAAGAGGGTGAGACTTAGAATAAAAAATAGCAATGAGGTTACTAAAGTAAGAATATTTTTTCTCAAATTTATGAAGCTTGTGATGATGGTTTGTATGTTGAGGATTCCTTGCATGAAGTAATTATAAAATAGCCTCATCACTAAGAAGCATAGCTAATGGGTCATAATATTACACATATACCTCTAGATCAAAAATTTTGTTAACTTTGTTATCAAATTTTTAGTGAATTTTATCATAGTAGTGGCTTTGGCATTTAATGTAATATTAGATACTTGTGGAGTAGTTGATGAGTTTTGTTGCATAGTATCAGCCTGACCAATATAGTCTAGTATATTAAAACAAGGTTAAATTATATTGGAATGGTTAGTATAATTGTATGAGGCATTGTGTTATTGATTATATTAGGTTAGTTAATATAGTTTGAATAATATGGGAATGTTACTAGAATTATATCGACACTATGCAATGATTGGTTGGTATAGTTGGAAGTTGAATGATAAACTATATAAGAAATATGAGAAGCACTTGGAGAGTAAATTAGGTGGATAAGAATTGAGTGATATTCACATTGTTATATATTTTTTGATACAATTATGATATAAAGTTTCAAATCTATTGGTACTCTATAAATATTCATGGTCGGTATAGGTGTAAAATTGGGGAATAGGCTAAACTATATCAAGTCGACCAATATAGTTAGTAATGTTGGAAATTTTCTAAATTATATTAGTTAGGTTGATGCCATTAAAGTTTATAGGAAATTCAAAAGGATATTTGATAACCCATGGATTGTATTCCCATGGTGGGATAATAGAATGAACATATCTTTGAGGTTTTAGTACATTTTCATCATCACTAATGTTGGAACAAATGTGAACTAAATGGTCATCTCAATTAAATACATGCATTTTAGTGAGGTATTTTTTATAATGAAGTATATAAAATTTACTTATTGGGATTTGGGAATGATGTAGTCATCATCATATGATGGATAATTATTAAAAGCATGTGTAACTTGTTTAAATTTCTCATTGAAATTATATTTGGTAAATACACCAGTTTGACTAAACATTCAAGTCTATAAAGATAAAGGATCCTAAAAACCCTTAACCACTTAAAAACCATTGAATACTAAATCATTTTATGTATATGAAGCTTCATGAGCATTGCAAGGAGGTGGGATTTTAATGTCAGCATCAAGTAATAGAATTATCCTATATCATGATAGGAGAGATGGATGAATCCATTCTACTAAATAATAAGGTTATCTAGTGGTGTTACAAATGGTTTTTAGTGCATTGGGTTCATCATTATCATAATTAACAATAGTGTCTTGAAAATTAGGATGAATTTTGATGAACTTAAGAGGAGGGGGGATATTAATTTGAGGAATGTTTGGGATGTGATATTGTGTTTACATTTTATATAATCTGAGACCCCATGGATTGGGATAAACTTCATGTTTATAAAAATTGCCATTATGAATTAATTTTATACATTAGATAATAGAAGAGGTGATAACTTTTACGTGATAAATCCATGTATGACCTAGAACAATATTATAGAATAGTGTAAGGTATCAAACCATAATATTTGTGCATATTTTTTGGGCTAGTGAGGGGGAACAAAATGTGACCAAAAGGAATTTGATTTGTTTTATCAAATCCATGTCATGTGAGTCTAGTTTATTTGATGTCATATTCAGAGTATTCAAAAAATTTAACTATTTAAATGGAAGTGTCATTAATTATTGAAGTTTCATCCACTAAAACTTTAATTATTAGATTATTATTGATCACAATCTTAATAAACATAGGTGGTTCATCGGCTTGGAAAATGACTTCATCATTTATCATAAATTCTTTGGGAAATTCTATGGAAGGTTTATTATTAGAATAAGGATGATAAATGATTTAGATAGAATGGAATTCCATAAGTGTAGGACCTTAAAAAGATTAAAAAGATGATTGAATTTAACTATATGGGGATTCTTCTATATCTTGAAATTGGTGTGATAAATTTCCTATGATATGGTGATTTTATCATGAGTTTCAATAAATTAATTTTGCAAGCATGGAACTAAGATCATCTAGGAATTTCCATTGTGATTTTGTATTATAACCATAATTATATTTGTTTTGATTTGTAATAGTGATCATTAGAGGTAATCTAGTAGATGGATTTGACATTTTATGTTGGGGATCCAAAGGTGGAGCCTACTCATCACTAGGTATAACATCAGAAGAGGTTGTAGTGGTGGTTTTAGTATTATTGAGAATAAATTGATTGGGAAAAGTCTTCTTAGGTTTATTGAGGGGATATTTATGAGTGGCATTACAATGGTAGTTAACTTTTTTTATATTCACAATTTAAAAATTAGTGTAATAGTGACCATATTTGTCATCAATAGGACATGAGAAATCATTAAAATGTTGTGTATTCAGATTGGATGTTTGAGAGGGTTTATGATATTTTTATTTTTATATTTATGGAAATTATATTAGTTTATATAATAATATAGGTATTATTTATGATCAAAGAGATAATATTTCCAAAGTTCATGAAGTAAATTGTTAAATAATATCAAAAAATATTTAATATTTATTTATGATGTTCTTTGGTGATGAGGTCATGATAAAATTTTTCACAAATATGTTATTTACCATAAATTTTTAGAGTGCACAACATGTCTCATGAGAGTGACAAGTATAAAAGTTGAAACATAATAACTTTTTAGGGTTTTGTCAAGATGACAGCAGGGGGAAAATAATGAATGTATGGTTTATATGGAGATATTAACTTATAAATTTCCCATGTACTAAAAAGAGGGAAGGAGGTAAGTTTATTATTTGGATTGGATGTTATTTCTTTGAAATAGGTGGGCTTATTTTTAAAATAATGAGTATTGATTGTATTGGTTTAGGTTTAATAAGATTAAATTTTAGAATCTGAACAAGAGGGTCATAAGGAAGTCTTGACATTTTTATTGGTTGAAGGCCTCTTATAAATTTTGAGGAGAGAGGATCCTAAATTTTCATTGAAGAGGGTCATTAAGATGGGTAACAAATAGTTTCAATAAAATACCATTATTCATGTTATGATCTACTATACGTGTTAATGATTTCCATTACTTGATGAAGTCAAGGGAATATTCATTATGATGTATTTTATCATTAATTAAGATACTAATAGTATTATTAGGAAGTTCATTATGTTAGAATTCCTTAACTTGAGCATTGACTAAGTATTTTAGTTGTGTGTTGGAATGTATAGGAGTTTGGCTATACCATTCTAGTGCACATCCAACAAATTTTTTAGATAGAAGTTTGGTAGTAGTGAAGGTGTTAGTTTTAACCCATTCCTTACAAATATTTCCAAAATCTTTAATGTAAGGTAGAATTAGTAGTTTTTTCATATGTAACAGTTTTATAAATACTTCTAATATCCATAAACATAATGAAATGTGATAAAGTTTCCTTTTGAATATTTTGAAGCATCTTATTTTGATTTGGAGGTTGAAAAATGAGGTTTATATATCATATATAAGAGGATAAGGGATTAAGTTATGACTTGGTTGATTCATGTTAATTTGGGGTGCTTGATTGACAACTTGTAGGATATAGTATTATATTTGATGAATTTGATTTCTACTAGAAGATTTTTTAAGATCCATTTGTTTAAACCTTTGTGAAATAACTTGTGAAGAATATGGAGGAGTCTTATAAGTGGAATTATGATTTTGAGTGGATTTAGGTGGATCTTTAGAATTAGATAGAGGATTTCAAACATTGGTGTTGGTTACCCAAACTGATATAGTGGATGGGGGAAAATTTCTAAGGCTTTCATTTTTGTTTTGAGTATAAATGGTGTTATCTTAAATATTTTTAATAATTTGGTAAGGATCTCCTATATATTTTAGGTTTATTTTAAACATGTTACATTCAATAAATCTAAGTTGAGATTGGTAAAAAATACACCTTGAAGAGTTCCCCTTAATGGTGGACATGGAATAATTGAAAATAAACCCATGTAAAATATGAATGAAATGAAACTTACAAGAATGATTATATGAGGATACATCATGATGAATATAACTAAAAATTATGTGTGAAAGAGAGATTGATAAAAAGAAATGGGTCATATTGGGTAGGCCAATATAGTTGTTTACTTAATCTATAAAAATTAGTGTATTGGGTTGGTTGATATAGTAATAAATATAACTAAAAAATAAAAATTGTATTGGGATAGATAATATAGTTTGGTAAAATGTGTAAAGTTTAAATACTATTTTTAGATGACCAATATAGTTTGATAAAAAAAGGTAGTGAAATTGGTGGCTAAATAACATGACTGTGTTAGGCTAGCCAATGTAGTATGAAACAGAAGGTTGTATCAATCTAGTTGATAGAATATGATCAAAAAATGAAATTCTTCAAGTTATTTGATGCATGTGGAAGGAAACTTATTAATTTATCATTCTATATGATACTATTTGGAAATTAATATAAATGTATTGGGGTGGCATTTGATCAAATATGATAAACTAATAAAATAATAATAAATGGACAAAAGATTAAGGTATAACTAAGTTGGGTATGATTTATTTTTAGGATTTTAGATATAATGATATTAGGTGTAAATTTTAACGATGCTAAAAATATAATTTATTACAAAGGAATTCACCATCTCATAGCCATATTATCTCACCTCTTAGGTATGTTTAGATTAGCTTACCAAGGATATCCCTTACCAGTCCACTAAAAACCCAAATAGATAAAAGGTGTCCTATTAGTTGATAATGAAACCCTAGTATATTTTAATAAACCATATGATATGTGGAATATAAATTCCATATATAGTTTTTTATAATGTCTTGAGTATGGGTGAGTACCCCTCATACCATGGCTCAAGTAAAATTGATGACCACTTTGACAAAACCATCTCTTATGAGTTTTAAGACTATCAAAAAATGGTTATAACATGAAATAAAATAATAATAATAAATGATTTAGATTAAAAATATAAAAATGGTAACATGTAATGTATGAAATAAGGAAATAAACACTTAAATGGTATAGGGTAGGTTGA
Organism: Torreya grandis; assembly: GCA_037957365.1. Taxonomy (NCBI): domain Eukaryota; kingdom Viridiplantae; phylum Streptophyta; class Pinopsida; order Cupressales; family Taxaceae; genus Torreya; species Torreya grandis. The sequence goes on from JARHVA010001199.1 coordinate 1,199,497, forward strand.
TAAATTTGGTCAGGAAAAACTAGTAAAACATAATTGTATCAAGATGGTCAACATAGTTTGTAAGAAACATAAAACTATATTAGGATCATTGATGTAGTTGGTAGGACATGAATAATTTTATCAAGTTAGATGATGTAGTTGATACAAGACACAAAACTATATCAAGTTGTCGATGTAGTTAGAAAACAAATATAAACTATATCAAGTTGGCCAATACAGTTGCATTGAAATTCTTACTTAAATATATGAGGTTGTAAGGATATATCTAAGAATAAAAAATGGAAAATATGAAAATGATCCAACTAGAGGTGGGATAATATTCACATCAAGTTCACTATAATGTATTCATGGACTATAATGATCTAAAACTATCATCTTTCTCTTGATAGAATATGACTCAAATAAATATTAACAATAGAGCCTACATATAGTTGGATGATCTAGTAAACACCTACAATAACTATAGACCTAGTAGATAATAATATACACTTAAATGTTAAGAGG